>CM067367.1:23404056-23466556 GCA_034401795.1 Chaetoderma sp. LZ-2023a
GTTTTCTGTTGTTCAGACAGTTTTTTAACAAGTGGATCATCAACATAGGATTTTCTTTAGTTGTATTTCTGGCTATACTGATTTCTTTAGCAGCTGATGTCTCCACACATCTTATGACGTTATTTAGGTCTTCGTTTGGTTTACAGTTGAGGTCAACCATGGTCATGTGCTCAATTAGTGTTTCCTATACGACGCCTGGATGGCCTTGTCGTTAGTTAGTTTTGACGAATCATGGCTGACCTTGGATTTCTGTTTTAATGATCGCGTGTAGATGAGGCACATTTGCCCGATCCCTAATCGAGTAATGGCTGATTTGTGGTCGGTATTAAGGTCTGTATCATCGTTGGCTCGCGAGTCTCGGAGTAGCTTCTTTGTATTCACGTTTCACAGAATATAGTTAATCTGACTAAATATTGCTTTTTACCCCCGTCGCCAGCATGGTGTGTTGTTGTTGTTGTTGTTGTTGTTGTTGTTGTTGTTATTGTTATACATTTTCATAACTCTGGTTCGACTGGGGGACCTTCTTCAAATGTCGGTGTCCCTGTCATGTACGCCAATTTGGCTGTCAAAAGCTACACGATAACAGCAACATATTTTCATTCTTCAATAGATCTGGTTCTATTGGAGCAACCGTCTCCAACGGCCCAGCCTTGGGTGGATATATATCAGTGATGTCTCGAAAACTTGTGCCAACCATGAGCGTAGAATCTAAACCGCCTTAACATCAGCTTTTAGCGACATTTCTTTCAAAATAGGCATATGATGCATTTTTTCAATAAGATTGTTTCGAACGGAGCGATCTTCTTCACCCTTGGGTGGATATTCGTGCGTGTGGGCTCGATCTTATGGCGGCCTTTCTAAAATATATCAATCCCGCGGGTATTGCATGGACAAATTGGTACTTGTTTGGTTATAGTTTTCATGTAGGCTATGTGTCTTGTCCATGTTGTTCGATGGCGGCACTGGTACTCAAATGTTGTGTTTGATGCATATAAACCATGCGTGCAGATGAAGGCAGCGAATGCATCTCCATTACTGTTGCGTTTTCCCATTTCACATAGCAATACGGGAATAATACTTACCGGCTTTGCTTAAATTTCCAAGTTTGGATTTGAATTCACCACATATGCAGACTTTCAACCTTGTTGACTGTTGATAGGTGTGCGAAATATACCTTTCCAGGTTTAGCTATGCCCCGCCCATCACTAGCTACGCTCCAACCACACCTCACCGATGCCCTAACTTTACATTTCCTGAAAACTATACAGGTAACCTGTTGAATATTGTGTAACTATGGCAGCAACAGCGCCCAGTCAAATTAGTATCAACATATTTAACAACTGTTTATTAAAGAGTAAAGACAATTCGTACAACAACGTATAGTTCGTCTTCAAATATGCGCTCGTGACGTACTTATCTACCGTATACATGACGTCATAATGACGTCATTCATCATAATATCATTCTGCACGTCACGTAGTTCATTATGACGTCATATGATGGATGGATATATAAAGTAGAAACGTTCATTCATCGTGGAATTTGGTATTGCGTGATCGATATGCGATTCCTCAGCATGTGGGCCAGATGCATTCGCAATGTGCTATGATTTCCGCGGTGATCGACACCACCGAGAACTTCAATATTCATTTGAGTTCACTATCGCAACATGGCACGTTCCCGGGATCGAAAAGTGTACACTCACTCAGAGCACATCTTGCAGTTAGACCATACATTAATTCTTCTCGAACAGAAAGAATTCAATCAGAAAATCAGGATGCCTAGGTGTTCTAATTGGACCAAGACTGATGGGCCATATCCTGAGGTCTGCCATTATTGACTTAGCCATACGAAACATAATTTCCAATATGCACTATATACAAGTTGTGTAATACATCACCACTGTCTGTAAAAGTCATCCAGCAAAAATGGTCCATGTTTGGCCATGTGCTAAGTATGCCGGAAGAGACATCGACACAGAGCCTTGGAATTAGCCATAGTCGGAGCCAGCAAATACAAAGCCAGGAACTCGGCGGAGGGCAAGATGCGGTGGCAAAAAGCGAAGAAGGACTGATTGCAGCTGTAGGGGGTGTCTACTACTACTACAGCCGCAGAATACAGTAATCATACATACATACATACCAAACGATACCGCCTCAAAATGTGCATAAATGGTATGTATCTTTAATAGTGTGTGGATTCTACGCATAGCGGCAATTTGCCGCATAATTACTCAATAAGCGCTAATTAGGGTCGTATCTCTAACACAATCGGGGTAGTATGTATCGAGCGAAATAATCACTAGCGCGACAAAGATTTAGGTAAATGTATATTTACAATCGTGTGATCATTGCGTACATATCTGGCATGTAAGTTGAACTAAGTTCTAGTCAGATTAGCCAATTAGGCGTTTAAACAGCAGGTTCGTCGTGATGTATATTAATAGCCGTATGTAGAACATGTTGAAATGTCTTGAAATTGAAACAGTTACAATTGTATTTCAAGGGTTGACTGCTTCATGGAGAAGCCACCAAAAATCGTCATCTGCATGGGTTTAGAGGACTCCCCATTTACAGCCCAAGAGAATCGTATCTTTGAAAATTTACCACTGGAATGACTGGCCCGGTAATAGAACCAGTAATTCCAGAGATAGATTTTTAAAAATCGTCTTCTCGCGACCTATAAATGGATAGTCAATAAACTACTGTTTTGGTTGTTCTTGACCAAATTGAGCCATATACGGGTTACACCGGTCAACAGCGTCCTCTGGTCAGCAGGCTGTCGCTCGTCAACCGCTGGACCAAATTGAAGGTTTTTTTTTTTAGATCGCAGGGCTCATGGATAAAGTAACATTGGCACAGTACATATTTTTCCTGGCGCCTGTGTGTTTGTTTGAATATTCTTCTTCAAATTTGCGTAAAGCCGTCTAAAATCTGAAGAAGAAAAATCGCATATTTTGAGCAGAGTGTGGTCTTGAACAGCAGGGGATTTCTCAGGAATGGAATGGCGTAATTTAATAAGTTTTACAGCGTGAGACTCAGTAATGTATCATTGATTTTTACACCAAATCTTATTACTGACAACCATTTAATTTTGAAAATATATTACATGAAAGTGGAGTTTATGAATAAAAAACGGCTGGTCACCAGTGCGTGACCGTGGCAAGCAGGCTCATGACTCACTAAGTTTATTATAATTATTTTAGCACAGCAAATTTGGTCACAATCGGCCTGGTGGTCATGGAGATATGCCACCTCAAACTTATTTTAATATTTCTTTCCCCAATCTGGCTCGCATTTTATACACACCCCACGTTGTGGACCATAAGAACATAGCGACAAATACAGCTGACTTCTGAATACAAGCCAGTTAGCATAATTATAAATAATGTTATAGACACAAATTGTGATGAATCCACCTTAATCAAAGAACCATCAAATTCAACCCTTTGAACTCTGACTTTCCAGAATCCCAATTACGGAATCCAGTTTTAGCTATGCCCCGCCCATCTCTAGCTAAACTCCACCCACGCGTTGCCCGTGTTGAGATCAATCTATCACGCCACTCGATTAATCTGGTTGTTCAGAAGAGTATACAGACTGTTGAATATATTAAACCTAATTTGACTGGCCTCTGTTGCTGCATATGTGTATTAAATAATAAAGACATACAATTTGTGCCACAACGTTTAGTCTGTCATAAATTATGTGTTCGTGAGGTACTTACCTACAGCAGCAATCATAATTGATTTTGATGTCAGCCTACACGTCACGTAGTTGATTATGACGTCATATGAGTGATGGATATATGGATATACTGGGATCCTCCTTTTCAGAGCAATTATACATGTAAGATTTTTCATATGTTGAAACTAATTTGATTTGGTTCTGTTGCTGTCATATCTATATAGATTTCAGTTAAATTAGATTCAAAATACTGAACAGAATAATTGTTAAAATGTTCAGAGCTTGCTACTCGCGTCGATAGACGCAATGGTTAATGTGAGTATGAGGTAACGCTGGTTCTATTGAAGGGATCCTCTCCAAACCTAACTAGTCGCGTTCCCGGTGGTGGGGGGGGGGGGTGTCCCGAAGACGTATGCCAATTTTGGGGTCAAAAGGTAAAACAAAACAGCAACATCTTACGACATCATTTTCCAGATAAAATGTTTTCAAAATATGCACGTTTTCCCACACGGGAGCCTGATTGAAAAAAAATCCGAGTATGGTGTTCGTTCAATATATCTGGTTCTACTGGATGGATCTTGGGTGAAAGCTTTCCCGTAGAGTCCGAAATAATTTCCATTCGAAACAAACTTATTGAAAAAATGCCAATCTAACGCACAACAGCAATAGTTTTCAGAAACATATGTTCACAACATAGGCACTTGACCTCGCGAGGGTCAAATTGAAACCTATATCAAAGCCGCGGGTAGGGCACAAATTTGTCATTGTTAATTAGCATCTTATCCTGGTTGTATGTTTAGTTGATTGGATATCAGTAGAAACGGGATGATTAGAGATGAATATCCGTGTTATAGTTGAAGGTGCAACCGATTCATCTGCAATGTTTGTAGAATAATTATCTGCATGTTGAAAATAAGCCGAACATAGAAATAATATTGTAATTTGAATATGGTTAACAAGACATTGTATATGTTAAGACCCAGTAACCAATTCGACCAGTTAATTTGGCCCGTTCATAATCATTACGTCATAAATGATTCTATTTGGCCCGTCTTTAACTCTTAATAGTCCGACGCGTTGTACGAATTATATGTCTCTACTATTTAATACACATGCTGTTGAATATATTGAAACTAATTTGACTGGACGCTGTTGCTGCCATAAGGCAACAGCGCCCAGTCCAATTAGTTCCAAAATATTCATGATAGCTTACCTGTATAACTTTCGGGAAACTAGTCAGAGAGTTCCGCGAGCAATCGATCCCAACATGCGCGAGGTGTGAGTTGAGCTAAGCTAGACATGGGCTGGGCATATCTAAAATTAGAAATGTCCATTCAATGCATACTCCGAGTGGCGGATAGTAACGATAAATACAGGTGAAAAGGAAATAGCAACAGAAACAGTAGCAATCCTACAATGCTAATTAGTCAAATAAAGACTATGCAGATGCGTGTTAGGGCTCCTTAAGATGGGAGACCCCCGTGAAGTGGCCTGAGCCAAAAGGACTACTATAGGTCGTATTTATAAATGCGTTGTATGTCAGGTGCAAGAACATTGCATAGATATTTGAACTCCGACTGTGCCTTTTATCAGTTTGCCACTATACTTTGGTTAGACGTTACCCTTGGCTCCAGAAGATGTATGCTGATGTTGGTGCCACGATTCAAGGTCAGGTTTTTGCCTTACCTGTCAAAGTTACCAGTTTCTTATTTATCAGGGGCCAACGC
The DNA here is from genome assembly GCA_034401795.1 of Chaetoderma sp. LZ-2023a. Lineage (NCBI taxonomy): Eukaryota > Metazoa > Mollusca > Caudofoveata > Chaetodermatida > Chaetodermatidae > Chaetoderma > Chaetoderma sp. LZ-2023a. The sequence goes on from CM067367.1 coordinate 23,409,470, forward strand.
CCTTTAAAGTTGCAATGGCTATATTAGAAGGAAACCCACGACACCGGATAAAATCAGAGCCACCTTTAGGGTCAAGTTCACCCCTTTATGACAAATATTTGAACTGCTAATACAGTGTTTTATCCAATCAACACTAACCTTAGCTAGGGGATGTTGCGCTTGTGTCAGTGACGTTGGGGCCAAAGGTCACTTTCAACCAGCACAGCCAATATCTCTCTGTAAGTCATCAACGTTACCAGTGTTTTATTTCAGGAGAACTAAACATCTTTCTCGATCATACAAGTTCAACGCATATATTAGAATATAGTGTATAACACACATATGGTGCACGGACAGAAATATAATCACTGCCCTTGCAAGGGAAAGATGAAAGCTGAAAATGTATTTCCTTTTCAAAATGATAGCCACAATTTCTTTCGTCTGATCAACGAGAAAGTTGATCAACTTTTAACTTTTAGATGCCATGTGTACCATGTATCAATTTTATTGAATCCATAATATGTCTCGACAAAGCAGATTTTTCTGTACCAATGTATCACTCATATAAATTTCCCATAGGAAAAATATTTGGTATAACAACATTTATATTCTCATATAATTTTCAAGCGAATGACTTGAAACTTGTCAGACGTCTAGCACAGATTATCCTCCTATTGTACCAATGCTGCCCTACATTGACAAAAGGAGGTATGTAAAAAACCCCAAAAAAATGCATTTATGGATAGCCCTGTGTCAATTTCCAGCACATTTCTGTCAAAATTATATCAGGGCGACACATATGTGTTAAAGATTACCATTATTTAAAAGAAAATCAGAATTGGTTCCTTTTAAACAAATTATAGTGACATACTTCCTTTTGCCATTGTATATCTGTGGTTCTAGTGCTCAAATTCCAGAGTAATCACACTTTACATCCTTTTGTCAGTGTAAATTCACATTTACTCCTTTTTGTAATTAAAGAAACGTAATGCGATAGATGAAAAGAGGGTTCTGTATCCAGTTTCTTCTTACAATAAGCATATATACCATTGTTTTAGGTTTGAAAATACTAAAAATCGTTCGAGTCCAAAAATTTATTTTCAAGCAAACACAAAACAATATGTAAATGTGTTCCTACAACAAAACCAAATGATACATTTTTCAAAAAGGTTTAGTTTCATTAAATTATTTTCACATAAAAAATACCTGACGTAAAGGTGTTTTAGAAACAAAATGTCACGTTCTCAACCAATTTTACAGTTTCGTTACATAATTTTAACAGAAAAACATTTCATTAGGCAATTTAGGTGAAAATACAAATATGATTATTTAAAGTAGGCTAAACTTAAACATCAGGGCGCGAATTCAATAAGGAGGTTTAGTTAGACTTTGTTTAAGCTTTAAACCAGGTCTTAGACTAGCTATTACCAAGTTGTAAACCATATTTCGTACAATGAGAAATATACTTAAACTAACATGATTATGCATAAAATATGATCGCCGTGGTATTTATGAATCGAATCTTTAGAACCTGGTAACAAATGAAAAATGTTACACATTTTATTTTGTTTACATACTTTTATATATTAACTCTAAATTTAAAAGAGCATAGCATCGGATATACTATTTATACTATTTGCAAAGATATTTATTTATATTTTGCATTCTACGCTATAATAATAATAGTAATAGTGACTTTGCATATTATCTTATTTTTAATGGTAACTGGAGCTGTAGCCTTATAGTCTAGTTCTAGGAAAACTGACCAATCTTTTAATTTAATAGCGGATCTGGTTTGTAGGCCTAACTTGTAAATTATTAAATCATGTACTTTGAACAAACCATATTATATGTGGGTTTACAAGTAGACTGTACTCAATAATGTAAATCCATACCTTTTTATGCACTTGTTACATGCAGTGAGAGTACCATGCATGGCACATGAGCTAGACATATGCCCTTTTGATATGCAAATTAGATATCTTTGACTGAAGGTATTTCGTTGACAAAAGGAAGTATGTTCAGCATTTACAATGACAAAAGGGAGTATGTGTAATATACTTCCTTCTGTCAAAGGAAAAGCTGTTACTTCCTTTTGTCATTGTAATTATCTGTGATGGGGAAGACATACATCATTTTGTTATTTTGTAACTAAAAATCTAAAAAGAATTTTACATTGGCAATAGTTCCATTGAAAAAAGCAGGTCCAAATTAGGCAAGATGTGCCAAAGTCTCAATTTTGAATTTTTTTTACTTACCCCCCTTTTGTCAGTGGAGGGCAGAATGTATCAATCGTAGTTCGCCCAAATATAACACTCACTGACGAAGTTTCGGTTCTATCACGCCGACGTAAAAAAAATGAATACATTCGCTAACCCGTTAAGCGCTGATTTTCAGCATCTCAATCCATTTTATCCATCTACCATATGACGTCCGAGTCAACCAAATGAGGCGTAGGATGACGCCATAATCAATGATGTCAAGAATGGCGTAGATAAGTACGCCACGAACGCGTAACTGGAGACGGACTAAACGTTCTTGTACAAATTGTATGTCTTCACTAATTAGTAAACTATTTAATATTTAATAAACATCCAGTTGAATATTTTTAAACTAATTTGACGGGGCCCTGTTGATGCCAGAGGCAACAACAGCGGCCAGTCAAATTAGTTTCAAAATATTCAACAGCTTACCTGTAACGCTTTCTGGAAATTCGTAGTCAGAGAGTTCAAGGATTGATCGATCCCAACTAGAGCGAGGTGTTGTTGGAGCTTAGATAGAGATTGGCGGGCTATAGCTAAAGCTGCAATGTGCCATTTCAAGGCAAATGTAAAGGTACGCTGTTGACGATATTGAAACAAATTTAACATGGTCTCTTTGCTAGCATATGAAGCAACAGGTCGCAGTCAAATTAGTTTCAATAATCTCCACCATCTTATTTAGTTAAATTTTAAAGGCGCACATTCACACTAGGAGAGAGAGAGAGAAAGAGAGAGAGAGAGAGAGGAGAGAGAGAGAGAGTGAGAGAGAGAGGTGTGAGAGAGAGAGGAGGGAGGGAGGAAGGGAGGGAATGAGGGAGGGGGGAGAGAGAGGCGAGAGAGAGAGCGAGAGAGAGGGCGAGAGAGGGGGTAGAGAGGTAGAGGAATAGAGAGCGAGAGAGAGAGAGAGAGAGAGAGAGAGAGGGGCAGAGAGGCAGAGAGGCAGTGAGGCAGTGAGGGGTGGGAGGAATGGTGGGGGGGGGGGGAAGGTGGGGGTGGAGAGTGGAGGAAGATATAGAAAGGGGGTGGTGGTGTTGAAGGAGAGTGAGTAGGTGGAGCAGAGATTGAGTGATGTACATTTGCAGGCTAAGTGAAGACGATTTTTGAAAATTTATCACTGGAATGTCTGGCTCGGTAACCGAGCCAGTCACTCCAGTGGTAAGATTTAAAAAATAGTCTCTTTGGCCAACACATGTACACTGTCAAAGCAAAAAGTTGGATTTTCTCGAATATTAACCATTTAATGGTCAAGCTGAACAAAATGTGCGGCAACAGAAAGTTATTTTTGTCAATTTCTGTGGCAAATTTACACACATTGTCTTCTCTAAATGGGCATTTACTGAGTGAGAATTGCGATTATTTTTTAGATACCTAGCGCTTTAAAGGGTTAATTGATGTAGGTAACATCTTGAGGCGCTGTTGACACAAGAATTATTATTATAACGTTTTTAGTTATGCATTTGAATTAGAGATTCGAATCGACAATTCAACTACGTAACTAAAGAACTTATAATAGTGTAGGCCTATACGGAATAAAATCACTGTACGTCAAGATTTATTTCGCCTTTATTACATTATGTTACACAACTTATTCCTCTAAGCATACAAGTTAAAAGCTTTTAGTACATTTCCCTTTCAAGTATTCTGGTGCGCCTTTCAATGAATATTCAAATCGGCCTACCGAGATCAAAGAGCTAACGTATTGTTTTACCGCGTGTAGGATAGCTAGATAGATAGATAGATAGATAGACAGATAGATAGATAGATAGACCGACCGACCGACCGACCGACCGACCGACCGACCGACCGACCGACCGACCAACCGACCGACCGACCGACCGACCGACCGACCGACCGACCGACCGACCGACCGACCGACCGACCGACCGACCGACCGACCGACCGACCGACAGACAGACAGACAGACAGAGATTATTGCAAAAATCCAACATGAGGATACGGCAATACAAGTACAATCGTATAAATAAACAAGATATATGAAACAACTATAGGCCCTATATAAATAAATAAACACTACTTAGTTAAATATATACATATTATACAAAGCAATAGGCAAATCGCGTCCACAACCGGATTAACTACTGCAAAAGATTGATCCACATCAAGTTATGCGCCGGACATTTGCAGCCCACCCATGTTCTGAGCGTGTTTGGATTGATTTATGTACTTTGAACCCTGAGGTCACAGGATCCCCTTTTTTCAAGGTGACTATACAGACAGGTTGCTGAATATTTTGAAACTAACCAGATCCCGGGCGCCATTGCAGTCTACGAGTGCACCAACACCCAGCCGAGCTAGCCTCAAAATGCCGACAGAATGTTCATCAGATAGTAATTAACCATTCACAGGATCTACAAACTTGACGGACTTTTAAATGATTATGGTTGAGTTAAATCCGTCATTCGTTAGGTAGTTTGATTGTGACGTCAGTCTACATATGGCGTAATTGATTGTGACGTCATATACTTGAGTACCTGATCGGAACTCACCATTAGAGATATTTATGAGCAACTGTTATATTAGTATACGGTTTTTATAAATCTTACGATGAAGTGGGGAACATTACCTCAAGGCATTTCGTTTCTCCATAATGACGTTGACAAATTTTAGAATCATTTTAGATATGTATATTATATATGATATGTATAGCAGCACGACAATGGACGCGTCCACTTTTAGCTATGCCCCGGCCATGTCGAGTTAAGTTCCGCCTACGCTTTTTCCGTGTTGCAATCGATCGCTGTGTGTGACTCTCAATTTCCAGAAAACTATACAGGTAAGCTGTTGAATATTTTGAAACTAACCTGACTGGGCGCTGTTGCTGCCATAGTCTGTATTAAATAGTAAAGTCATACAATTCGTAGATTTGTCGGAGTATTAAGCGTCTGTGACGGACTATATCTCGGCATTCATGATGTAATTGATTATGACGCCATCCTACGTGTTGATTATGGCGTCATATAATTTGTTTAGAGACTGGGTTCATCAATTCTGCGCAGCAACTCCCGTGTAGCTAAAGTATTCTGCAACGCCGTTAACATGTTATGCTTAATCGGTAAGATAGTCATGTTTGATATGTAGATTTAGCCTATATTGGCATTTCAAAAATAAATTACAATAATTTGAATTAATATACATTGTCCATTAGTCTAATTAGCTGATGACTTTACACACATACACGAGATTCTGATAAAAGGGCAATCAATGTCATAACTAGGTGCTGTTATGCGAGATAACATTATATAAGCACTGAATTAATCACAATACAAATGACGCCATACGAGCGCTGATTGGTGTGAAGTTGGCAAGAGTGTTTTGGAGAATACATTTGCCTCTAAAATTCCTCAATTCGGCCTGTCAAGCTTTCACATGCTTGGCACCTCATAAACTTTGTCTCTCTGATAGGAGTCCTCACCATAAAGGAAATTTATAGCTGTTTTTGGTAAACCCTAGGCTATAGAATTACAGTGACCCTACACCTGGGCCAGGCATTAATTTTGGAGATGGAGAGGAGAGAGAAGTTTAGAACTCAGATAGAATCAGCTAGTGAGAGTTGAAGTTGTTTTAGACTTGGTCAGGTTATTATCGTTATAGGACAGTGCCAGTACAACCGTTATAGCTAAGAAATAGATTGACTGCTGAATTTCGTAGCAGTGTTGTGACATAATCGGTCACAATCGGACTAAATATATACGGACATATCTATACTCGGACTACATGTACATGTATATGTGTTATTCGTTCGTTCGCTTGTAACTTCATTATTGGATACATTTACTCATCCGTTTATTTGTGAACCATTCTTTTTGGATTATATTTCCCACTGTTGGATAACCGGATACTAAGTGAATATCATCAAGTAAAGCAAGTAAGTTTAAAAAGAAATAACAATACAGCAACATCTTCGTAATGGTAGCAGAGTAAGAATTTAGTGGTAGCATTACATCGTCGCCGCCGCGACATTTTGGTAGTCATCTTCGTAATGGTAGCAGAGTAAGAATTTAGTGGTAGCATTACATCGTCGTCGCCGCGACATTTTGGTAGCAGAGCGTGGTTCAAGAGTGCCAATGAACAATAGCATAGTTGGACATTAGCGTGGTTCAATAGCGTGGTTCAATAGCGTGGTTCAAGAGTGTCAATGAACAATAGCATAGTTGGACATTAGCGTGGTTCAGTATCGTGGTTGGACAATATCGTGGCCGGACAATATCGTGTTTGGACAATATCGTGGTTGGACCATATCATGGTTGGATAATATTGTGGTCAGACAATATCGTGGTTAAACAATAACGTGATTGATCAATAACAGTTATTTTAATCGTAATCCAGAGAGGACTGTCTCGTGTTATCACGCATAAGCTTGATATTGCCCTTCTTATATAAAGTGAATATTTAACAGAATTACATAATCGGACTAACTTATTCAATTGCTTATTCACAAACTTATTAATTCGTCGTTTTACCTTAACAAGCAAGACAGTTATTGAGCAAATCTTCGGGTTAAAACAATTTGACTCGGTGAACAATCGCCATAGAAAAACCCCGATTTGAACATCGATTAATGTGAGTGATTCTTGCACCTGTATTAAAAGACCACCTGTTATATGTGTAAAAATGGCTAATAGTATTGAAGCAGCCGCAAGCATTTTGACAGAGGATTACAATCGGATTGATGATTTAAAGAAGGAGAAAATCAAAGCCAAATCATCATTTACTCGCTGTAAAAATCAATTACACTTATTAATCGATGATGACACTGACATTGCGCCATCGCGATATTTAATTCGTGAAGCCTCTAAAAAGCTTGATGCAGCTCAGGAACATGTTATCGAAACAATGGATACGTTGTCAAATGAGTTTCGCAAGATAGCTGATCAAGAAAACAAACTTAAAACAAACAGTGAGCTAGAGGTTGTTGAAGCTGAATATACAGAGATAACCAATCGCATGCAGAATTTTCTAGACATCAAAAGAGATGTATTAAGTTCAGTTTCACCAAGCGAAATAGCAGAACGAAATAAGATAGTACCAGCCGATAATAGACTGCCAGACGTCCCCACTTTCAGGCCATCGCATCCCGCATCGCAACCACCAATACTGGGACCACAGCCAGCCGTACCTCCACATTCACTACCGGATCCACTGCCGTCTCCACCAGAGAGAATGAATCCATATTTAACCGCTTTGGGGCATGACAATGGAAAGCAACTAAAACGTGTTTCAATTCCTATATTTAACGGTGATAAACAGGTGTATGAGAATTGGAAAGTGGCATTCATGGCGTGTATAGACCAAGTACCGGCAACATCAGAATATAAGTTGCTACAATTGCGTCAGTATCTATCTGGTGATGCTCTTAAGGCAGTTGAGAAATTGGGCTTTTCAGCATGTGCTTATCAAGCCGCCAAGGACCGGTTAGATAGAAAATTTGGCGGGAAACGTCGTCAAGTTTCTCGACAGCTGGAAGAACTAGAACAATTTCATCCAGTTAGACTTGGAAATGCAGAGGACATTGAGAAATTTGCAGATCTCTTAGATGTAATGATAATAAACTTCACTGACTTGAACCAATTTGAGACAATAGATAATACATTGCTTTTTACTGCATTTTTGAAAAAGTTGCCTGAACAAATGATCATTCGATATCAGCGATGGGCCTTTGAAAACAACAAGCCAGAATCGATAGAGCCATTACGCGAGTGGATTATTCAAGAAGCAGAATTTTCTACTGTTGCGTCGGAAACTGTTAGAGGTCTGAGTGGCATGATGGCATCGGTTTCAAGTCGTACTAGTACTCCTAATTGGACACGAAAACCAAGGACATTGTTTAATGCTGGCAGCAACTCAAAGAGAAATATTAATGCTAGACGTGCATGCCGCGTCTGCCAAGATGATCATGGAGTTTGGAGATGTCAGAAGTTTCGAGAGATGGACGTTTCACAACGTTGGGTGGCTGCTAAACAACATGGTCTGTGCTTTCGTTGTCTTGGAGATGACCATCGAGGACAAACATGTACACGATCGAGAACATGTGACATTGACTCATGCCCGCAGACGCATAATCGTTTGCTTCATCAAGAGAAGAGTAGTCTGAATTCACATCAATCAGCAACTAGCAAAGATAACAATGAACAATCGCATATCGATCAAGATCGTGATAGAATCAAAATGGACACTTCTGCCACGAAAGGGGAGCTTCGCAAATCTAGTGAAAGGTCACATACCACAACAATGGCTGCAGAAGTAAATACACTGCATGATTATGTAACACTTCGTACCGTACCGGTCATTTTGAAAAATGGTAATCGCAGTGTAAAAGTTAATGCCTTACTAGACGATGCCAGTACAAAGACTTACTTGAATTCAGATGTTGCAGCTGAATTAGGACTTCAAGGACAGTTTCAGAAGGTAAACATTAATGTCATAAATGGAAAAACAGAAACATTTGAGACAATGCCAGTAGAATTTGATTTAGAAAGTGTCAATGGACAGGTGAAAGCGAAAATAAGTGCATTTACAACCAGTCAAGTAACAGGAAACTTGCAAGCAATCGGCTGGAGCAAGCACGGTCGTGAGTGGAATCACCTAAAAGGCATCATGTTTCCAGTTCGTGGACAGAAACCTACAATCGACATATTAATTGGCATAGACCACCTGGACTTACATTATTCGTATAGAGATATTCGCGGACAGCCATGAGAACCAGTGGCACGGTTGACTCCTTTAGGATGGACATGCATCGGGAGTCCAGATGGAAAGATCGGTTCAGTTATTCGTACCAATGTTATTCAAACATACTTTATTGACGATCGAGGTCTGAATGAGACTCTACAGAGGTTTTAGGAAACTGAATCAAGTGGAGTTGTTTCTGATGCCAATGCAGTTACACTGGGGGACAAGGCTGTGCTCGAGAAGGTGAAAAGCTCGGTACAATACAAGAATATGCGTTATCAAATCGGAATACCTTGGGTAGATGGTGCACCAACCTTGCAGCCAAACTACAAAATGGCACTGCAGCGACTTGAAAATACTGAGAAACCTCTGCTAAAGGTACGAGATGTTGGAATAGCATATGCCAACACAATTAGCAAATACATAGAGAAAGGCTATGTTCGTAAAGTCGCAAAAACGGAGGAGAAACCGACAAACATGTGGTACATACCACACTTCGCAGTTGTTAGACCGGACAAGGAGACAACGAAGGTACGCATTGTCTTTGATGCATCTGCAAAATCGGCCGACGTTTCGCTCAATGATGTTATCCATCAAGGCCCAAAGTTACAGCGAGATCTTATAGATGTCCTACTTCGTTTCCGGAAGAAACCAATAGCATTGGTATGTGACATTTCTGAAATGTATCTGCAGATCGAAATAGCGCCAGACGATCGGCCTTTTCATAGATTTCTATGGAGAGACTTATGTCAACATCAGCCTCCAGATGAATATGAATTCAATCGCATCGTATTTGGGATAAATTCTTCGCCATTTCTAGCCCAATTTGTAACTCAAGAACATGCAAAATCAAATAGAGAGAAATATCCCATGGCAGCTGACACTGTATTACAATTGACATACATGGACGACAGCATGGACTCAGTTATGAGTGCCAGGCAGGGGATTGAGCTGTACCATCAGTTATCAGAATTATGGGCCAGTGCAGGAATGAAGGCACATAAATGGTTATCTAACTCAGTGGCTGTGCTAGAAAAAATACCAATCGAAAACAGAGCATCAGAGATGGATCTGGACAATCATCTACCATCGATCAAAACTCTTGGAGTAATGTGGCAAGCAGAAGATGACGTGTTTGGCTTTCGCTTTAGTACAGTTGATGACAAGTTTCAGTATACTAAAAGAAACTTCCTGAAAAAGATTGCATCGCTGTTTGATCCATTGGGCTTTCTATCACCATTCACAATTCGTGCAAAGATCATGTTGCAAGAAATGTGGTCTGCTGGTTTGGACTGGGATGACATGCTTAATGACAGCCTTACTACCAAGTCTCAGACGTGGTTCATGGAGTTGGACAAGCTAGCCAATATTCGAGTCCCTAGATGTCTGCAGATGACTGTTGGAGCAGAGGTGACTGAGGCAATGTTACACACATTTGTTGACGCGTCTCAGGATGCATATGGAGCTGTCGTTTACTACAGATCAGTTTATATCAATGGACAAATATCATGTCGTATTGTTGCATCGAAGACACGTGTTGCTCCATTGACATCGACAAGCATACCACGCCTAGAGATGATGGCCGCTATTCTAGGTTTACGGCTGACAGCATCTGTGACTGCTGCCCTAGAGATCTCCATGAAGAATGTTATATTCTGGTCTGATAGCATGAATGTATTGTGGTGGATTCGAAGTCGAAGTAGGAACTTGAAACCATTTGTAGCAAATCGTGTTGGCGAAATCCAAAGTTTGACATCACCAGAGCAGTGGCGCTATGTTCCCACACAGAAGAATCCTGCTGACCAGGCTTCACGAGGGGTACCAGTAATGAAACTGTCGACTGATGACATGTGGTGGACAGGACCAAAGTTCCTTCTGAAAACGGAACAAGATTGGCCTCAGAATCGTGTGGAGAAGGAGGCACATGTAAACGATGAATCTAAAAGATGTCAGTCATCAATAGTAGCAGATGGACCATACTCAGCTGTGTCACTCATGACAATTCAGAAATTAGAAGATAGCCGCTTGAACCCTCTTCGTTATTCAGGTTGGTTGGGCCTCGTACGTGTAACTGCATGGGTTACTCGCTTCATCGATAACTGTCATGCACATAAGTCTGATCGGAAATCTGGTGAACTGACTCCAGCAGAGAATATTGATGCAGAGATACAGATTATAAAGACAATTCAACAGCATGAATTTCCTGATGAGTACAAAGATCTTGTACATGGAAGAGGACTTAGTCACAGCAGTAAGCTGCTTCCATTGAATCCTCGGATCGATGAAGATGGTCTTATGAGGTGTGATGGGAGGTTGAAACATGCCGAGTTCTTATCACATGATGTACGATTCCCAGTAATATTACCACGAAAGAATCAAGTAACAAAACTCATCGTCAAATACCATCATGAGAAGCAGCAGCATGGTGGAACAAATCAGGTGCTGGCTGATTTACCATCACGATATTGGATTATTTCTGGTCGAGAAGAGATTCGAGAGTGGGAAAAAGAATGTAGTGGATGTCGACAACGGAAAGCTAAAGTTAGTACGCAGATCATGGCACCACTCCCACGAGTACGGCTAGAAGCTCCGTTACATGCCTTTGCTCGAGTTGCAGTTGATTTCGGAGGGCCATTCATTACCAAGCAAGGACGAGGTAAGCATCGCCTAAAACGCTACCTCTGTCTGTTCACATGTCTTGTATCGAGAGCCGTTCACCTTGAGGTAGCCTTTGGACTGGATACAGATTCCTTTCTAAATGCATTTTATCGGATTGTGAATCGCAGAGGACTGCCTTTAGAAGTAATATCCGATAATGGTACAAACTTCATTGGAGCAATTAAAGAACTTCGTGGATTAGTTGCTGCACTTGATGCTAACAAGCTAGAGGAATGCACAGCAACTCAAGGTATACGATGGCATTTTAATCCTCCCCTGGCACCATATTTCGGTGGTGTACATGAGTCAATGATAAAGTCAGCCAAAAGGGCAATTTATGCTATACTGGGAAATGCTGATGTCACAGATGAAGAGTTAATGACAGCGTTTACAGGAGTGGAAGCGCTTATAAATTCCAGACCATTGACATATCAAACGGCTAACCCAGAGGATGACACTCATTTGACTCCCAACCATTTTTTGCATGGACAAGTTGGAGGTCAGTTCGCTCCAACATCGGTTGACTACACACATTTTAATCCACGTAAGTGGTGGAGACGGATTCAGGAACTTGTGAAGCACTTCTGGCATCGATGGCTACGGGAGTGGCTTCCTGGTCTTAATGTAAGGAGAAAATGGCAACGATCGGAGAAGGATTTCGAAATCGGTGATGTCGTCCTAGTCATATCTCCAGATTCTCCTCGTGGTCAATGGCCATTAGGCCGTGTTTTGGAAACATATCCTGGGAAAGACGGTCATGTACGTGTGGCCAAAGTTCAGATCGGAAAGAACACATTTGTGCGCCCTATTTCCAGACTATGTGCTATTGAGACTAGTAGTGCGCCATTCATTGTGGACACCTAATACCAATGGACAACTCTTGTAAATAGAATCGAACTGGTGTACATATAATATTTGTTGCTTCATGACTATGGACTAAATTTGCAAGTTGACAACCTGGATACACATTAACATTTGCTTACTAGTTTCGATAAGCTGGGACTTATCGAGAAAGGGGATAATGTTTTGGAGCATACAATTGCCTCTAAAATTCCTCAATTCGACCTGTCAAGCTTTCACATGCTTGGCACCTCATAAACTTTGCCTCTCTGATAGGAGTCCTCACCATAAAGGAAATTTATAGCTGTTTTTGGTAAACCCTAGGCTATAGAATTACAGTGACCCTACACCTGGGCCAGGCATTAATTTTGGGGACGGAGAGGAGAGAGAAGTTTAGAACTCAGATAGAATCAGCTAGTGAGAGTTGAAGTTGATTTTAGACTTGGTCAGGTTATTATCGTTATAGGACAGTGCCAGTACAACCGTTATAGCTAAGAAATAGATTGACTGCTGAATTTCGTAGCAGTGTTGTGACATAATCGGTCACAATCGGACTAAATATATACGGACATATCTATACTCGGACTACATGTACATGTATATGTGTTATTCGTTCGTTCGCTTGTAACTTCATTATTGGATACATTTACTCATCCGTTTATTTGTGAACCATTCTTTTTGGATTATATTTCCCACTGTTGTATAACCGGATACTAAGTGAATATCATCAAGTAAAGCAAGTAAGTTTAAAAAGAAATAACAATACAGCAACATCTTCGTAATGGTAGCAGAGTAAGAATTTAGTGGTAGCATTACATCGTCATCGCCGCGACATTTTGGTAGTCATCTTCGTAATGGTAGCAGAGTAAGAATTTAGTGGTAGCATTACATCGTCGTCGCCGCGACATTTTGGTAGCAGAGCGTGGTTCAAGAGTGCCAATGAACAATAGCATAGTTGGACATTAGCGTGGTTCAATAGCGTGGTTCAATAGCGTGGTTCAAGAGTGTCAATGAACAATAGCATAGTTGGACATTAGCGTGGTTCAGTATCGGGGTTGGACAATATCGTGGCCGGACAATATCGTGTTTAGACAATATCGTGGTTGGACCATATCATGGTTGGATAATATTGTGGTCAGACAATATCGTGGTTAAACAATAACGTGATTGATCAATAACAGTTATTTTAATCGTAATCCAGAGAGGACTGTCTCGTGTTATCACGCATAAGCTTGATATTGCCCTTCTTATATAAAGTGAATATTTAACAGAATTACATAATCGGACTAACTTATTCAATTGCTTATTCACAAACTTATTAATTCGTCGTTTTACCTTAACAAGCAAGACAGTTATTGAGCAAATCTTCGGGTTAAAACAATTTGACTCGGTGAACAATCGCCATAGAAAAACCCCGATTTGAACATCGATTAATGTGAGTGATTCTTGCACCTGTATTAAAAGACCACCTGTTATATGTGTAAAAATGGCTAATAGTATTGAAGCAGCCGCAAGCATTTTGACAGAGGATTACAATCGGATTGATGATTTAAAGAAGGAGAAAATCAAAGCCAAATCATCATTTACTCGCTGTAAAAATCAATTACACTTATTAATCGATGATGACACTGACATTGCGCCATCGCGATATTTAATTCGTGAAGCCTCTAAAAAGCTTGATGCAGCTCAGGAACATGTTATCGAAACAATGGATACGTTGTCAAATGAGTTTCGCAAGATAGCTGATCAAGAAAACAAACTTAAAACAAACAGTGAGCTAGAGGTTGTTGAAGCTGAATATACAGAGATAACCAATCGCATGCAGAATTTTCTAGACATCAAAAGAGATGTATTAAGTTCAGTTTCACCAAGCGAAATAGCAGAACGAAATAAGATAGTACCAGCCGATAATAGACTGCCAGACGTCCCCACTTTCAGGCCATCGCATCCCGCATCGCAACCACCAATACTGGGACCACAGCCAGCCGTACCTCCACATTCACTACCGGATCCACTGCCGTCTCCACCAGAGAAAATGAATCCATATTTAACCGCTTTGGGGCATGACAATGGAAAGCAACTAAAACGTGTTTCAATTCCTATATTTAACGGTGATAAACAGGTGTATGAGAATTGGAAAGTGGCATTCATGGCGTGTATAGACCAAGTACCGGCAACATCAGAATATAAGTTGCTACAATTGCGTCAGTATCTATCTGGTGATGCTCTTAAGGCAGTTGAGAAATTGGGCTTTTCAGCATGTGCTTATCAAGCCGCCAAGGACCGGTTAGATAGAAAATTTGGCGGGAAACGTCGTCAAGTTTCTCGACAGCTGGAAGAACTAGAACAATTTCATCCAGTTAGACTTGGAAATGCAGAGGACATTGAGAAATTTGCAGATCTCTTAGATGTAATGATAATAAACTTCACTGACTTGAACCAATTTGAGACAATAGATAATACATTGCTTTTTACTGCATTTTTGAAAAAGTTGCCTGAACAAATGATCATTCGATATCAGCGATGGGCCTTTGAAAACAACAAGCCAGAATCGATAGAGCCATTACGCGAGTGGATTATTCAAGAAGCAGAATTTTCTACTGTTGCGTCGGAAACTGTTAGAGGTCTGAGTGGCATGATGGCATCGGTTTCAAGTCGTACTAGTACTCCTAATTGGACACGAAAACCAAGGACATTGTTTAATGCTGGCAGCAACTCAAAGAGAAATATTAATGCTAGACGTGCATGCCGCGTCTGCCAAGATGATCATGGAGTTTGGAGATGTCAGAAGTTTCGAGAGATGGACGTTTCACAACGTTGGGTGGCTGCTAAACAACATGGTCTGTGCTTTCGTTGTCTTGGAGATGACCATCGAGGACAAACATGTACACGATCGAGAACATGTGACATTGACTCATGCCCGCAGACGCATAATCGTTTGCTTCATCAAGAGAAGAGTAGTCTGAATTCACATCAATCAGCAACTAGAAAGATAACAATGAACAATCGCATATCGATCAAGATCGTGATAGAATCAAAATGGACACTTCTGCCACGAAAGGGGAGCTTCGCAAATCTAGTGAAAGGTCACATACCACAACAATGGCTGCAGAAGTAAATACACTGCATGATTATGTAACACTTCGTACCGTACCGGTCATTTTGAAAAATGGTAATCGCAGTGTAAAAGTTAATGCCTTACTAGACGATGCCAGTACAAAGACTTACTTGAATTCAGATGTTGCAGCTGAATTAGGACTTCAAGGACAGTTTCAGAAGGTAAACATTAATGTCATAAATGGAAAAACAGAAACATTTGAGACAATGCCAGTAGAATTTGATTTAGAAAGTGTCAATGGACAGGTGAAAGCGAAAATAAGTGCATTTACAACCAGTCAAGTAACAGGAAACTTGCAAGCAATCGGCTGGAGCAAGCACGGTCGTGAGTGGAATCACCTAAAAGGCATCATGTTTCCAGTTCGTGGACAGAAACCTACAATCGACATATTAATTGGCATAGACCACCTGGACTTACATTATTCGTATAGAGATATTCGCGGACAGCCATGAGAACCAGTGGCACGGTTGACTCCTTTAGGATGGACATGCATCGGGAGTCCAGATGGAAAGATCGGTTCAGTTATTCGTACCAATTTTATTCAAACATACTTTATTGACGATCGAGGTCTGAATGAGACTCTACAGAGGTTTTAGGAAACTGAATCAAGTGGAGTTGTTTCTGATGCCAATGCAGTTACACTGGGGGACAAGGCTGTGCTCGAGAAGGTGAAAAGCTCGGTACAATACAAGAATATGCGTTATCAAATCGGAATACCTTGGGTAGATGGTGCACCAACCTTGCAGCCAAACTACAAAATGGCACTGCAGCGACTTGAAAATACTGAGAAACCTCTGCTAAAGGTACGAGATGTTGGAATAGCATATGCCAACACAATTAGCAAATACATAGAGAAAGGCTATGTTCGTAAAGTCGCAAAAACGGAGGAGAAACCGACAAACATGTGGTACATACCACACTTCGCAGTTGTTAGACCGGACAAGGAGACAACGAAGGTACGCATTGTCTTTGATGCATCTGCAAAATCGGCCGACGTTTCGCTCAATGATGTTATCCATCAAGGCCCAAAGTTACAGCGAGATCTTATAGATGTCCTACTTCGTTTCCGGAAGAAACCAATAGCATTGGTATGTGACATTTCTGAAATGTATCTGCAGATCGAAATAGCGCCAGACGATCGGCCTTTTCATAGATTTCTATGGAGAGACTTATGTCAACATCAGCCTCCAGATGAATATGAATTCAATCGCATCGTATTTGGGATAAATTCTTCGCCATTTCTAGCCCAATTTGTAACTCAAGAACATGCAAAATCAAATAGAGAGAAATATCCCATGGCAGCTGACACTGTATTAAAATTGACATACATGGACGACAGCATGGACTCAGTTATGAGTGCCAGCCAGGGGATTGAGCTGTACCATCAGTTATCAGAATTATGGGCCAGTGCAGGAATGAAGGCACATAAATGGTTATCTAACTCAGTGGCTGTGCTAGAAAAAATACCAATCGAAAACAGAGCATCAGAGATGGATCTGGACAATCATCTACCATCGATCAAAACTCTTGGAGTAATGTGGCAAGCAGAAGATGACGTGTTTGGCTTTCGCTTTAGTACAGTTGATGACAAGTTTCAGTATACTAAAAGAAACTTCCTGAAAAAGATTGCATCGCTGTTTGATCCATTGGGCTTTCTATCACCATTCACAATTCGTGCAAAGATCATGTTGCAAGAAATGTGGTCTGCTGGTTTGGACTGGGATGACATGCTTAATGACAGCCTTACTACCAAGTCTCAGACGTGGTTCATGGAGTTGGACAAGCTAGCCAATATTCGAGTCCCTAGATGTCTGCAGATGACTGTTGGAGCAGAGGTGACTGAGGCAATGTTACACACATTTGTTGACGCGTCTCAGGATGCATATGGAGCTGTCGTTTACTACAGATCAGTTTATATCAATGGACAAATATCATGTCGTATTGTTGCATCGAAGACACGTGTTGCTCCATTGACATCGACAAGCATACCACGCCTAGAGATGATGGCCGCTATTCTAGGTTTACGGCTGACAGCATCTGTGACTGCTGCCCTAGAGATCTCCATGAAGAATGTTATATTCTGGTCTGATAGCATGAATGTATTGTGGTGGATTCGAAGTCGAAGTAGGAACTTGAAACCATTTGTAGCAAATCGTGTTGGCGAAATCCAAAGTTTGACATCACCAGAGCAGTGGCGCTATGTTCCCACACAGAAGAATCCTGCTGACCAGGCTTCACGAGGGGTACCAGTAATGAAACTGTCGACTGATGACATGTGGTGGACAGGACCAAAGTTCCTTCTGAAAACGGAACAAGATTGGCCTCAGAATCGTGTGGAGAAGGGGGAACATGTAAACGATGAATCTAAAAGATGTCAGTCATCAATAGTAGCAGATGGACCATACTCAGCTGTGTCACTCATGACAATTCAGAAATTAGAAGATAGCCGCTTGAACCCTCTTCGTTATTCAGGTTGGTTGGGCCTCGTACGTGTAACTGCATGGGTTACTCGCTTCATCGATAACTGTCATGCACATAAGTCTGATCGGAAATCTGGTGAACTGACTCCAGCAGAGAATATTGATGCAGAGATACAGATTATAAAGACATTCAACAGCATGAATTTCCTGATGAGTACAAAGATCTTGTACATGGAAGAGGACTTAGTCACAGCAGTAAGCTGCTTCCATTGAATCCTCGGATCGATGAAGATGGTCTTATGAGGTGTGATGGGAGGTTGAAACATGCCGAGTTCTTATCACATGATGTACGATTCCCAGTAATATTACCACGAAAGAATCAAGTAACAAAACTCATCGTCAAATACCATCATGAGAAGCAGCAGCATGGTGGAACAAATCAGGTGCTGGCTGATTTACCATCACGATATTGGATTATTTCTGGTCGAGAAGAGATTCGAGAGTGGGAAAAAGAATGTAGTGGATGTCGACAACGGAAAGCTAAAGTTAGTACGCAGATCATGGCACCACTCCCACGAGTACGGCTAGAAGCTCCGTTACATGCCTTTGCTCGAGTTGCAGTTGATTTCGGAGGGCCATTCATTACCAAGCAAGGACGAGGTAAGCATCGCCTAAAACGCTACCTCTGTCTGTTCACATGTCTTGTATCGAGAGCCGTTCACCTTGAGGTAGCCTTTGGACTGGATACAGATTCCTTTCTAAATGCATTTTATCGGATGGTGAATCGCAGAGGACTGCCTTTAGAAGTAATATCCGATAATGGTACAAACTTCATTGGGGCAATTAAAGAACTTCGTGGATTAGTTGCTGCACTTGATGCTAACAAGCTAGAGGAATGCACAGCAAATCAAGGTATACGATGGCATTTTAATCCTCCCCTGGCACCATATTTCGGTGGTGTACATGAGTCAATGATAAAGTCAGCCAAAAGGGCAATTTATGCTATACTGGGAAATGCTGATGTCACAGATGAAGAGTTAATGACAGCGTTTACAGGAGTGGAAGCGCTTATAAATTCCAGACCATTGACATATCAAACGGCTAACCCAGAGGATGACACTCCTTTGACTCCCAACCATTTTTTGCATGGACAAGTTGGAGGTCAGTTCGCTCCAACATCGGTTGACTACACACATTTTAATCCACGTAAGCGGTGGAGACGGATTCAGGAACTTGTGAAGCACTTCTGGCATCGATGGCTACGGGAGTGGCTTCCTGGTCTTAATGTAAGGAGAAAATGGCAACGATCGGAGAAGGATTTCGAAATCGGTGATGTCGTCCTAGTCATATCTCCAGATTCTCCTCGTGGTCAATGGCCATTAGGCCGTGTTTTGGAAACATATCCTGGGAAAGATGGTCATGTACGTGTGGCCAAAGTTCAGATCGGAAAGAACACATTTGTGCGCCCTATTTCCAGACTATGTGCTATTGAGACTAGTAGTGCGCCATTCATTGTGGACACCTAATACCAATGGACAACTCTTGTAAATAGAATCGAACTGGTGTACATATAATATTTGTTGCTTCATGACTATGGACTAAATTTGCAAGTTGACAACCTGGATACACATTAACATTTGCTTACTAGTTTCGATAAGCTGGGACTTATCGAGAAAGGGGATAATGTTTTGGAGAATACAATTGCCTCTAAAATTCCTCAATTCGGCCTGTCAAGCTTTCACATGCTTGGCACCTCATAAACTTTGCCTCTCTGATATTAGTCCTCACCATAAAGGAAATTTATAGCTGTTTTTGGTAAACCCTAGGCTATAGAATTACAGTGACCCTACACCTGGGCCAGGCATTAATTTTGGGGATGGAGAGGAGAGAGAAGTTTAGAACTCAGATAGAATCAGCCAGTGAGAGTTGAAGTTGATTTTAGACTTGGTCAGGTTATTATCGTTATAGGACAGTGCCAGTACAACCGTTATAGCTAAGAAATAGATTGACTGCTGAATTTCGTAGCAGTGTTGTGACATAATCGGTCACAATCGGACTAAATATATACGGACATATCTATACTCGGACTACATGTACATGTATATGTGTTATTCGTTCGTTCGCTTGTAACTTCATTATTGGATACATTTACTCATCCGTTTATTTGTGAACCATTCTTTTTGGATTATATTTCCCACTGTTGGATAACCGGATACTAAGTGAATATCATCAAGTAAAGCAAGTAAGTTTAAAAAGAAATAACAATACAGCAACATCTTCGTAATGGTAGCAGAGTAAGAATTTAGTGGTAGCATTACATCGTCGTCGCCGCGACATTTTGGTAGTCATCTTCGTAATGGTAGCAGAGTAAGAATTTAGTGGTAGCATTACATCGTCGTCGCCGCGACAAAGAGGGAAAGTGAAAAGAGAGAGAGAGAGAGAGAGAGAGAGAGAGAGAGAGAGAGAGAGAGGTGAGAGCGAGAGAGAGAGAGAGAGCGCGCGAGAGAGAGAGAGAGCGAGAGAGAGAGAGAGCTGGTGTGAGAGCGAGAGAGCGAGAGAGCGAGAAAGCGAGTGAGAGAGAGAGGGAGGGAGGGAGGGAGAGAGAGAGCGAGAGAGAGCGAGAGAGGAGGGAGGGAGATGGAGAGGGAGAGAGAGAGAGAGAGGTTGAGATGGAGAGGAGGGTGAGAGAGAGAAGGGTGGGGGGGGAGAGCGGTGGTGAGAAAAGATTGATGAATATTTGAATTAGCATGTCAACTTCTGTTGGATAGGTCATTTATTGTAGGTTACAACATCAGGATAGCAATAGAAATTCATCCTGGATTTCCTATGCCCAGTTGTTCAACCACGCAAACTACGCATGTGAATAATTGTGACCATCTTGTTTAATTATCATTGTACATTAATACAATATACAAATTGAATTGTCATCGTATACTTATCCACAATCCACTGGCGTGATCGTCATCCCCGAATTAAGATGTTTGGGCACATAAATGACACCAGTGTGGTATCCAAACACGCAGGCAAAATCGTAGGTTTGAAATTCAGCCCTTTAAACCATAGATCCCAAGAGCATCAATTTCAGGAAATACATATCGGTATGCTGTTGGATATTTTGAAGCTAATTTAACACAGTTGATGTCATAGACAACAATAGCTTCCAAACCAAATCAGCTCAAGCATTATTTATTAAATCACAAATGATTTTGGTATTTTGACCTTTCGGGTTTAAAGTCTTACTGAATATTGGTGGCGATTATGGAATTTGAAACATCTGTTAGGCCCTAATTGAGTTTTTATTTGCGATTATAATTAATTTCACAATGATGAAAACAGATACTTCAACACCTCATTCACCATCTATAGTGGCAATGACTGAACCAATATGTCTGAGTCTGAGATGCTCCCTTGTATTGTACTATCACTATATTGGTTATGAGGGGGTCAAGCATGCAATTCCAAAGCAACATTAAGTGCGATCACAAAGAGATGCTTTAATTTTTACACATGGTGCCTAAAACCTGTTTCTTCGGCGGTTACTACTACTGTTCCTCACGATGACCATCCTGTCTTCAATGGCAAAGGCCTCGATTACTTTCTTCAGTTTTCAGAAAATGATGTATTGACCCTTTTAAACGAGCTCAAGCCAACCTTCTGTACATTGGATCCTATCCCTACCAAACTTGTGCTAAAATACACGGACCTCCTGCTTCCGTCGATTACCATGATGGTTAATTCTGGTCTAATGTCCGGGACTATGCCAGCGTCATTCAAACGGGCTATTGTCAAACCACTACTGAAAAAGAATGGCCTGGACCACGATATCTTGAATAACTATAGACCGGTTTCGAACTTACCTTTCATGTCAAAACTTGTCGAAAAGGCGGTACTTAAAAGACTGTCAGTCCATTTACGAAAATGTGATTTATATGAGCCATTTCAGTCCGCATACCGACAATACCATAGCACCGAAACAGCCCTTCTAAGGGTTGTAAATGATATTCGCAGTGCTGTTGACAAAGGTAATGTTTCCCTGCTGCTATTGTTAGATTTGAGTGCCGCATTCGACACTATTGACCATCAGATACTTTTATCACAATTGCGTCATACATTTGGATTAGATGGCCCAGTATGGAACTGGTTTGAATCGTATCTATCCGAGAGATATCAGTCAGTCTGCGTAAACGGATCATTCTCCGAACCGATCAAGCTCACGTGTGGTGTGCCGCAAGGATCGATTTTGGGTCCAGTATTATTTACGCTATACACACGGCAACTTGGACAGAAAATCGAGAACCACAACATCCAACGCCATTTCTACGCCGATGACACGCAGCTCATCAACAGTTTTATACCATCAGTATCAGCCGCAAGTATGGCAACAGATCAACTAAATGACTGCTGTTCGGACATTAAATCCTGGATGACATTGAATATGTTGAAGCTAAACGATGACAAAACGGAGGCCATGCTAGTTGGTCCGGTGATTAGGCGCGCTAAATCAGACTTGACATGCATCACTGTTGGAACAAGCCAAATAAATCTGTCACCTGTGGTGAAAGATCTAGGGGTAATGCTTGATAATGAACTGACCATGGAAAAGCATGTTAATCATCTCTGCAAAGTGTGCTCGTACCAGCTACGTAATATTGGTTGCATCAGACGGTATATTACGAAGGAGGCTACAATCATGCTTATACTGGCGTTAATATCGTCAAGACTTGATTATTGTAACAGCTTGCTTATTGGTGCACCAAAACAACTTATTCATAAGCTACAGATTGTACAAAATACCGCTGCTAGAATCATATCACTCCGCCGAAAGTATGATCACATAACCCCTGTCTTACAGAATTTGCATTGGCTCCCGATCGAGCAGAGAATCACTTTCAAAATTTTATGCTTGACTTACCAATGTGTTTCCGGTACTGCCCCTGCATACTTAACTGAACTAGTACAACCCTATTCGCCTGGTCGATCACTCAGATCTGTCAATCAGATGCTGCTAAACGTCCCAAAAGTAAATTCTACTACATATGGCCACAAAACTTTCGCTTATGCAGCTCCCACCGAGTGGAACAATCTACCACTTAGTCTAAAAAACTCAGCATCATTAGATATTTTCAAATCACAACTGAAAACCACCCTTTTCAAACGAGCATATTCTCAGTAGATATAGCTATTACGCACTAGCGCTTAGAGCACGCATTGTCATGGATTCAGCGCTTTATAAATGTACTTATTATTATTATTATTATTACAGAAGCCACGGCGGTGACAACGACATCGACGATGCCCCCTGCGATTACAATGACACATCTTATTGCAGGTTCCAACAAGTGTCTTGTACAGCAGAGGCTTCCACCAAGTTTCAGGGAGCACGCAGACGTGTTTTCTATTGTCTTCGTAGTATTTAGTCTTGTGAAACCGGGGTGAATACAAAGCGAACGAAAACCCTTCATAAAATTGCACTGGCTATACCATTGTTCGTTATTCATACTTATTCTGTTTTTGGGGTTATTATTGTTAATCTATATCAAAGGTATTGGGATATCACCTCTTTCAATTTGTACTAAGCCTCTGCCATTCTATTGTTTCGTGTATGACATATTGATACGTATTTAGATATTTGTTCATAAATGTTTGTGTATATATTGTTACAATTGTATATGTCAATTGCCGTATCCTTGTGTATGGATTATAGCAATAAATCATCTTGAATCTTGACTCATCTTATCACGAGACTTTGATAATCACAAACATTCGGTCAAAGATGCAAGTGTCACGATTTATTGTATAGTGTTCCAAAACATATATTACACCAGACTTTCTCACGATCCGTATACGCCTAAAGATGCTATCACGATATATTCGCCAACGCCTCACACCTGCATTGATGCTATCTCACACGTTTTTGAACACTAATTATGCAACCCTTTAAAAGCGAAGCTAGCCAAAACTAGCCTCTGTAGTGGCGTCGAGGAAAGCCAAAACATCGACGAGTAGAATACTGTTTTTGGAAAATTTACAACAAGAATGACAGACTCTTTAACAGAGCCAGTGAATCTAGCGGTAAACGTTCAAAAATATTCTTCACTAGGCCTACAAATAGGCATTTATTAAGCAAATATATTTATTTTTCTTGACCAAATTGAGCAATTAAAGAGTTAAACTACTTACTATTATATAAGCAGGACAAAGACAGACACTTTCACGTATATTGTCTGGAAGAATTTTAATTACTTTTGTTGGCTTGTTGCGCGAAAGGGGCTTGTCATTTGCCTACGAAATGGCCATGCGTTATAACATAGTTCACACGTCCAGAGACGGTCAGCTAATGAAAACGGTGGTCCTTCTCATGTCGCCACGTTATGAATCGCTAGTCCTGGTGTATGTACATTTCAGGCTAAATTAAATTCACTCTAACGGGCCATACTTTTGGGGCCAACACATAGTGGGTCTTTAAGATGAGTGGGCATCGGTCTTAATGAATCATCATCATCATCACGACGATCTTTATTCGTGATTCAATTGCACATTTCTGAACTATGGGTGCATGTAGAAAGCCCGTTCTGTGTTAGCTCTCTGTCAAACGGGATCGGAAGTTTCTTGAACACAATTCAGAAAAACAGAGAAGCCAACAGATGCTTTCGAATGCGATTTAACTCCTTTCACGGGCTAGACGACAGTAATTAACGGAAACATGGACATACAACATATCGGAATATACTGTCAACATATTAGACCTCTAAGCTCCCCCGGGGCATACTTGCGAGAGTATTTATTCTCGACTGCTTCAAAGGATTGCGTTATTAGGCTCTTCTGTTGTGAGCAGCAAAGCGCAGCAAATTCTGTATAATTTATAAGCGTATTAGTTTAAGCACTTCTCTTTATACTTAGCAAACGCAACAATATTGTGACACTTTGAAATTTGATTGATATGATAACGTATCCTATAGTTGTCACAAAGATCAATCTAACAGTTTAGTGGGGAGATATTTGGGTGTGATAACCGTGTTAGAAACGCCTTGGCTATTGTAGCTGGATCAATCTCGTGCGTTCGATTACCTTACCCGCAGGTCGTTCAAGACGATCTTATATAGTCCGCTCGTTCGGTTACGTTACTACAGGGATGCCCGAGGAGGCGTTGGCGCCGTTTTATTTAAATTGACCTGTATTTGGAAAGAAATAAACGGTGACATGACCCTATTTCTTGGGAAGTATGTACCATGCCCATCTTGCGCTTGCTAGATGATTTGGCATTGGAAATAGCGGTTGTTATGTTACTAGTGTGATAATACCAACGGCATTCAAAGGATGGCACATTTTAAGACTAACCTGAAGGGGCGGTTTGGTGACAGGATTTTGTTAATAAATGCGCCTCGTTTTTGGACCACTTCTATTTACCCTGTGTATCAAGATAATTGTATTAGCAAGATACACTTTGAAATTAACTCGTGTGAGGATGCCTATTGTGTATGACACAAAGAGATGTCCACGGGGTGGGGTGGGGGCGTGAGGTGGATTGGGGTGGGTGGGAAGCAGTGAGATACGACAACAAAACCTACACGCACTATTTCATAAGCATTAATGTTTGAACCCTCACTTCCCAGAATCTCAATTTAAAGTTAACGATACACGTGACACGAATTTGGAAGCTAATTTAACAGAAATCTGTTGCTGCAACTGATTCCAGTCAAATTGGTTTCAAAATAGTTAACAGAATATGTATTAAATATAAATTGAGTCTTCTAACCCGGCACATGGAGTTCAAAGAGTTAATTATCGCTACATAAATCAAGCACCTGGGAGTTTGCATCACACACAGCCTGAACTGGAATACAGATATTATTGAAATATGAAACAAAGCAAACATGATACAATGCCTATTAAACCGAAATCTTAATCTAAAATCTAAAACGACCTTAATCTAAAATCTTTGAGCGAAAGAAGACGTGACATAACATTAAAGGGATGCTAATCTCATCTCAGATGTTTCTTTCACCGATAAATTATAGTGTAGATATTTCATATCATTCATATTCTGTCATATCCCCTTATCTGCATCACAAGTATCGGCTTTCTAATATCGCGTAAATGCTGAACAGTGACCGCCACCATTGTGTCAACTCAGTACCGCGTGATGTCATGTAAGTGCCAATTTTCTGCATTGTTTATTATGTAATAATCATCTTGATGAATATTTTAAAAGCAATTATACAGCTAAGCTGTTGAATATTTCGAAACTAATTTGCCATAAGGAGCAACAACAACTTTCCGTTAAATTAGTTTCGAAATATTCAACAGCTTACATGTATAATTGCTTTTGCTCCACATTGCCAAACTATAGATGGCACCCCTACGACTGAACGCGTATACCGAGGCAGACATGCTAGCTTTCGTCTGATTGTTTGATACGTAAACCATGACAGCAACCACGGGCTGTAGAAATGTATCTACATTTATCTACTAAATGTCTGAACATCTTTAGTTGTCGGCACATGAATGTATTATGCGTGACAAATATTATCACCTGAATGGGTCAAATTAGATGGGGTTGATTGTTCCTTTAAATCTATTATGAAAGGATTACAATCAAGACACGGTATACGACTGAAAGTTCTCATAGTTCAGCCCAACAAACCAGATACATGAATAATCATTGCATCCATCACTATAGATACCTATAAATATAGAGTTATACGCTGACCAGCCGGAGACTGGATCGACCGAGACTACAGCTGCTGGCGTTGCTGCCGCCGCTGTTGCTGCTGCTGATGGTGGTAGTGGTGGTGTTGGTGTAGGTGGTTGTGGCGGCCGTGGTCGTGGTGATGATGACATGGGGTGGTAGAGGTGGTCGCTGTTGTTGTTGTTGTTGTTATTGTGCTGGTGCTGGTGCTGGTGCTGGTGCTGGTGCTGGTGCTGGTGCTGGTGCTGGTGCTGGTGTTGTTGTTGTTGTTGTTGTTTTTGTTTTTGTTTTTGTTTTTGTTGTTGTTGTTGCTATTGTTGTTGCTATTGTTGTTGTTCTTGTTATCGTCCTCGCCATCGTCGTCGTCGTCGTCGCCGCCGTCGTCGTGACCCTTGTCAATCTCATTGCAGTATTGGGGGTTGTGGCAATGCCGGCGGTGGCAACGACTATGGAAATGGCGATGGTGATGGCGGTGGCGGTGGCCGTGGCGGTGGGAAAGGTGAATGGGAAGATGATGATGCCGATGCCGATGCCGATGAAGATGACGATGACGATGCCGACGATGCCGACGACGACCACCACCACGACCATGACCACGACCACGACCACATCGGCGTCGCAGCCACGACCACGACAACGACCGTGGTGGTGCTGGTGGTGGCGGTGGAGGCGGAGGTGGAGGTAGATGTGGAGGTGGAGGTGGAGGTGGAGGTGGAGGTGGAGGTGGAGGTGGTTGTAGTTGTAGTTGTAGTTGTGGTTGTGGTTGTGGTTGTGGTTGTGGTTGTGGTGGCGGCGGCGGTATAGGTGGTGGCGTGGTGTGGGTAACGGCAACAACAAGGTACATCTACCGGTCAAAATATTTACATTATATAAAAGATAAATTCATTTATAATTGCTTTGGATAAAACTAATGAGAGTCCATGTTTAAAAATTAATAGGGTTAATAAATCATGCTCCTGCTGATCCCTACAGTATAAGTGTCTAGATTACTTATTCGAATTATTAATTATCACGATTTCAATTGGGCAGTGACCTCACGCGTTCCAGTCAATTACAGACCAATTTACATATCTGTACAAAATTTACGATTCCCTGTCATTAAAATGCCAAAAATATTGAATGCATAATACGAAATTAAATTTAATAGTATTTTTTATGAATAAAGTTATTCAAATATTGAATGACACAATATAGCGTTTAAATATCCCTTTATGTTATGCAACGGCAACAACCCCGACGCAAATGACGACACCGACAATGCATTAAACATCAGTTTACCAAATGTATGTGGAATGCAGACCATACTACAATATCCAGAAATGGACCTATTTGTGCGACGACGTGATACGTTTGGATCAGCTGAAACAAAGCTAGATGAAAACTGTTAGCTTTACTGTAATGCCTTAAACCAAGACACACTTTCTACGTGAACTTTCTGGAGGTATTGGTCTGATAGTCAAAAATAGCATAGCAACGTCCGTCCAACAACTCGACACTGTTAGCGAATACGTCCTGTGGGCATCTATTTCCAAAACTATAACTAAACTAGATAATGAAATTATAATAAGTTATTTATATATTTCCCCGAGTACTCTCCTTATTCATCCATGGAAGCGTTTGAAGAACTCTGAAGATATAACACATATGGACCTTTCCAGTTTTTGCTAAGCCACGCCCACCTCTAGCTAAGCTCCGCCCCACCTCACTCGTGTTGGGATGGATCGATCCCCGAACTCCCTGACTATCAATTTCCAGAAAATTATACAGATAAGCTGTTAACTATTTTGGCACTAATTTGACTGGGTGTCTATGGCAACAACGGTGCCCAGGTTATGTTAGACATTTAAACAATGATCCATTGGTGGCCTGGTCGGCCAGCGTGGAGACTAAGCTGTAACCAATGACCTTGCTGGTGTTTTATGTGTAGTGTGTCCACTGACACCTGGTAATGAGCTTCCTTACACCTGCTTGGTATACCATTTGAACTATGCAATCAAACTGGTGGAAATAGAAATCGATAGCCACCTGTAAATAAGGTAGATGCAGTTTCATCTTGGCGCCTTAACGGGAAACATGTTAATTCACGCCAGTGAGACTTTTCTCGCTGTTTTTACATAATTTTATATACGTTTATATAACATCGTATGCTTAGCTATGCAAGGTATACACCCTGTTTCTTGCTTTTAATATAAGTTTTATACCTGTGCATATTTGGAGCACGAATATAACTGTATATTTATTATAACGCTGTATTTATGGAATACATCCTAGCTGAAGTACAGTAACGTGCCGGACATTGCGCTTACTACCACGATTATCTGTGGTTATTCCAGATAACTCTATAATATGTCGTCGCGGGCAGAGGGCCGAAAGACTATGCCCTCATTTTGATTGATTTCAGCTATCAGAATGCTTTGCTTATGGCATCGTTTGATTGCATCGCTGTGTGGTTTGTGTACATCGTGCAGCAGAAAGAATTATGAACAATAATTAATTGCCTGTGGGAGTAGAATACCGACGAAGAAATGTCTCATCTCACGGCATACAACGAGTACGCACATGGACTACAGCTAGGAAAATATGAGATGATGCAGTGGACTGCATCATAGCGCTGGGAGTTACGTCAATCTCGAATCCAAAGACTTCCACCGTGCGAAAAATCCCCTTGGACAGCAGAAACTTGTGTTATGATCGTTTTTAACGGCGATTTTTAATGACAGTCTGACGAGCAATTGCGTAACAAGTGGCCATGCTGGACAGGAACTGGCAGCAGCAATAGGAAATGAACACGCAGCTATTTCCTTGGAACTATAAATATTAGATTTAATACTGGTGGTTCATCCGGAGAGGATGCTTTTGTTCCTCAACAGTTGACGACATTGTGGCTGCAGCGTGCTATAACGGGGCCACCAGCAGACAGTTCGGATATTCCCCAGTCTGGTTCGCCATCTGTACAAGGTATGTTCTCCTGGCATGATACACAGGTATGTTTTAAAATCGACGAGTGCTGCAAAATCACACTATTACAATATTGTTGATTTTGTGGATATCGCCTCACAGCAGCTCTAAAAGGTGGTGTACCATAATGATGATTCTAAACTAGTCTGTAGTGCATGGTCTAGGAAGCCAAATTAGAAAAGCTCACTGTTAGTCTATGGCCAATGGCTAACACAGTTATCCTGCATAAACTAGTAGGAAATAACGCGTAGTCCGTAATCAATTAAGCGTTAGTGACGAAATTAGCGACGCCGCTCATGATGTAATTTATTAGGACTTCAGCCTATGCATCACATAGTTGATTATGACGTCATATGATTGATGGGCAAACAGGAATCCTCATTTATTTTATGATGACAGAATAGGTTTACCGGTATTTCAGATAATTATATTGATTA
Source organism: Chaetoderma sp. LZ-2023a (assembly GCA_034401795.1). Lineage (NCBI taxonomy): Eukaryota > Metazoa > Mollusca > Caudofoveata > Chaetodermatida > Chaetodermatidae > Chaetoderma > Chaetoderma sp. LZ-2023a. Next base: position 23,439,520 of record CM067367.1, read on the forward strand.
TAGTAAATATGAAAACTCTGTTATATGATTGGTAACCACTATTGTGTCAACAGAGCCTCAAACGCACTTAAAATTCTACTTATATCTTTAACCTTTAGCGTCAAGATTATTCAAGAAAATAGTAATTTTTACAATAAAATTTATAAAAATAACTTTCTGTTGTCGTGCAAATTGACCACTACAGGTCGGCTTGACCATGAGTGTGTGTCTATTTGCCGGCTGAGAGAAGACTATTTTTGACATTTTCAAAAATCATAAATTATTCTCCTAAATAAAAAATGGACCAATATATAGTCCGTTGGCGGTCTTGACCATTAAAGAGTTACGTTCACACAAGACGGGATAAGCATGCCTCAGCATAAACACCAAATATATATAGAGAGCACAGCTACAAAGAACAACTCCCTCAGATCTTCCAGGGCCGTCTTTATAGAAGTTATTGGTTTGATTGGCATCTATCCCTGATATCAGGTCCCATTCCCGTCATATATAGCCTGGTTTATATTCCAGTCTATTATTGCTAAACTGGTACCCATTTATACTTCTGAGTGGAGCGAGGCAACGAGGGTTGAAGGAGATTGGCTATCTTACCGCCGATTGCTCGTCCGTCACCTGATCAGCTGACAGCCGAGCGGGATTTGAACCCCGCGCGGCTGATTACCAATCGATCATCTAACACCAACCCGTATTTACAGACAGGTGTAATGGTATTTAATTTGCACACTAGGCCTATATATCTAGTTTATCCCCAATATATGACAATTATTAGTACGCTATGTGTGAAATATTTTCTAAAATAACTTAGTTACTTTGTCTAGACAGTATTAATAAATTTGTATGAATCATATTTTGGGTTACTCTAAAAAGTGTTGTGTGATTAAGATTTAGCTATCACTTACAGGGGTCTGTCATAGTTGTCTGGCATCAACAAGCATATTTTTAAAATATATTTTATTGTATCACGTGCATAAAGGGAGTGGGCACAAGTTCTAGCAACCTATTTCCGCCCTCTGCCAACGGAATAATTACATGGCAGCACAAATGTAAAAGTAGTATACTAAATAATATACCTGTTTGTACATATATCTAATTAACTTATATAAACATATATTACAATAAAGCTAGAGAGAGAGAGAGAGAGAGGGAGAGAGAGGGAGAGAGAGAGAGAGAGAGAGAGAGAGAGAGAGAGAGAGAGCGAGAGAGAGAGAGAAAGAGAGAGAGAAATAGAGAGATGGAGGTGGGGAGGGGAGGGGGGTGCCTGGGGAGGGGAAGGTGGTGATGTTGTTGTTGGTGGTGGTAATGGCGATGGGGAGAAACATGCGACTGATTAATTAATCAGCTAAACAGGTTATGCTAAGAAATAATAATAATAATAATAATAATAATAATAATAATAATAATAATAATAATAATAATAATAATAATAATAATAATATTAATATTAATAATAATAATAATAATAATAATAATATCCATCATATATCAAATATATAACTGTGCCATTCTCATTGAAGAAAAAATAAGAATTCTGGAAGATGGGAGATTAAGTATGTAGAAAGATGGACATTTACATCCGACTCCAATCATCCTGTTTCAATTCAAAGCTATAATCGTAAAGTCTACCAACGACTGCTTCCACAAAGATCTTAAAGAATGTTCATTTGCGGGGCCAGAGAAGACAACCCCCGGAAACCCACCGCTGGAGTGACTGTCTCTGTTACAAAGCCAGTCATTCAACCTGTAGGTTCTAAAAAATAGACCTCTACCGGCGTGCAAATGGACAAACAAACATATAGGTTGAGCAAACTAGCCTACATGGTTTAGTCCCCAAGATAGTACCAAAAAGTCAAATTTGAGCCTGTGGCTCGTGAACAAATGGAAATATCCAGTTTATACATCAATTATATGACATCATAATCAACTACGTGACATGTGGGATGGCGTCATAATCAATTACGTCATGAATGCCATAGATGGGTGCGGAATGAACGCTTAATTGATGACAGACTAAGCGTTGTTGTACGAATTGCATGTCTTTATTATTTAGTAAACAAGCTGACGAATATTTAGAAGCTAATTTGACAGGGCGCTGTTGCTGCCATAGGCACCAACAACACCTAGTCAACATAGTTTCACAATTTTCAATAGCTTACCTGTGTAGTTTTCTGGAAATTGATAGTCATGGAGTTCCGGGATCGCATGATCTCAACACGGGAGAAGTGTCGATGGAACTTAGCTAAAGATGGGAAGGGCGTAACTAAAACTGGATCCCTCCATAGGACACTGGCCTGTTAGATAACAATATGGTAGCTCTTGACCATTTGAACACTTACGGACACGAATTTAATTTTCAAGACAACAATGCGGATGAGTTGGTGTATATTTTGAAGCTAATTGAACTGGGAGACATTTCTAACATATTTAGTTTCAAACTATATATTCAAGAGGTTATTTGCAGAGATACCATTGCATGTATTAAAATGCGGGCGCAACTTAACTAGAAATTGGGGTGGCATAGCAAGAAATTGCACCCCCCCCCAGCCCGCCCACCCCATCCACCCACCCCTATCGTGTGGTTCTAAGTAACTTTCTGATCACAAGGTCATACAGTGTGATCTATTAGTCAATACTAAGTCAGAAAATACAATGCCTGATAATTCTGGGCACGCAATGGTTTACAAATATAATTGGAATTCAGAACTTATGAATGAATATAGAGAGAAATTAACGTGTGATGAAGTGCAGTGTGTTTTAAATGGTATGAATGACGTTATAAATGAGGCGAATCTGATGGATGAAGCGAGTGTAAATGAAGTGGTCGAATTGTTTACTATAGCTATAAAGAAAGCTGCAGATAATTTATTTTTGAAAACTATTACACCTAACAGCGACCACAAACGAAAAAGACATAGCATCCCTCACTATTCAAATGATTGTGAAATTAAACGAAAACAGTTTTTCAAATCTCTTAATTGGTATAGAAGAGAGAGATCGGATATATCTAGGATTAACATGGTCGCTGCACGGACCTATTTCAAAAAGTCTGTATAGCCGCACCGTAGAGAACAATGCGTCGCAATGACAAAATCACTATTAGAAGCTCAATATACGAACACAAATTTGTATTGGAAAATGTTAAAAAAAGTCGACACAAAGCAAAATATAAATATTGCTCTCAGCGAATTCCAAGAGTGTTTTAAGTCCGTTAGCAACCCTGATACCGATTTTTACCAGGCAGATAATGACATAAAGGATTACGTAGATGCTTACCTAAAGGACGACTTGCAAATAATTGTTGATGACTTAAACAAAGAAATATCTGAGACGGAAGTAATGAAAGCAATAAAACAACTAAACAACGGTAAAAGCGCTGGCCCAGATTTATTAATAAATGAGTTTTATTTAAAAGCGAGTGATATATTACTCCCGCACATTACAGCGCTTTTCAACTGTGTCTTTAAAAGTGGTATTTTCCCGCGAATTTGGTCAGAAGGAATCATCGTACCTCTACACAAGAAGGGCAGTGTTAAAGACGTGCATAATTACATGGGCATTACACTTCTTAGTACACTGGGTAAATTATTTACTAAAGTTCTTAATAATAGATTAAATGATTGGGCAGAATCCAATGCTGTTTATATAAAAGCTCAAGCCGGTTTTAGGGCCGGTCTGAGTACTGTGGATAATATATTTGTTATGAACGGGTTAATATCACATGTACTAAATAAAGGAGGGATGTTGTTCTGTGCTTTTATAGATTTTACTAAAGCTTTCGACTATGTAGTCCATGATTACTTATGGTACAAACTTTTAAAAGCGGGTGTTAGAGGAAATATTATTAATATTATCATGTCAATGTACAAAGAGGTAAAAACTAGAGTTAGATTAAACTCTAACGTATCAGACTGTTTCGAATGTACTACTGGTGTGCGTCAAGGGGAAAGCTTATCGCCTTTTCTCTTCGCTATGTATCTAAATGACTTAGAAGACGAATTTTTTAGAAAGGGTGGGGAGGGTGTGGGCTTAGAATTTCTTAAATTATTATTAATTTTATATGCTGATGACATAATTATATTAGCCGAAAGTAGAACTGGACTACAAAAAGGGTTAAATATTTTACATGAGTATTGCAACAGGTGGCGATTGACAGTTAATATTGATAAAACTAAAGCAATGGTTTTCAGACGGGGTGGGCGCTTAAGGGTAAATGACAAATGGTGGTATGGTAATACTGAAGTAGAAATTGTAAATAACTTCAAGTATTTGGGCATCGTTTTTACAACTTCAGGGTCGTTCACCGAAGCACAAAAATGTTTAGCGGGTCAAGCGCAGAAAGCCGTATTCGCTTTACAAAAATATTGTAATACATTTATAGGCCTATCAATAGACCACTATTGCAAACTATTTGACAAGCTAGTTCTACCTATCCTCTGCTACGGGAGCGAAGTCTGGGGTTTTCACTCAGCGTATGATGTTGAAAAATGCCACCTTCGCTTCTGTAAGCAACTGCTTAATGTAAAACAAAGTACGTCAAATTCTGTTGTTTATGGAGAGTTAGGGAGGATGCCTCTGCGATTAGGGAGAGAAATCAAGTCGATAAAATATTGGTTCAAAATATTAGATATGAAACCAAATAGAATTGCTAAACATGTGTATAATACCTTATATCAAGACTGGCATAGGGATAAAAATTGTAAGAATTGGGTCAAATCGTTAAGAGATAAGCTCTGTACCAATGGGTTTGGGGATGTATGGGAGTCACAGGGAACAATAGTAAGTAAAGATCAGTTTATCCCCGAATACAAGCAGAGAATAAGTGACAATTTTTATCAGGAGTGGAGGGGGCATTTGGAAGCCAGCAATAAAACATGGCTTTACAAACACATTTCAACTGATCTAACATATAAATGCTATTTAAATAATGTAAAAACGAAAAAGCACCGTGATTCATTATGTAGACTAAGAACGGGGTCTCATAGACTAAATATTGAATTAGGCAGATGGCACAAACCAATACCAATACCACGCGCTGAGCGAACATGCCCTTTTTGTGATGATGTAGAGGATGAATATCATTTTTTAATTGTATGTCCTGTCTATAATGATGTACGCAGGAAATACATAAAACCATACTATTGGAAACGACCGAACGTTCACAAAGCATCAGAATTATTGATGTGTACCGGCGAAAGTAGTTTAAAGAAGTTAGCGGCTTTTGCTTACAATGCTTTTCTATTACGTGACGAACGCACGTAATTGCGTTTTCTCCACTATAATCCATCGCATTTTTTTCTCTATGCCAATTTGGGAGGATAATTCTTACTTTTAACAGAATGCATTTTCTCATCACAGGCACGATTTCAGCTCTCAATATACAAACCTTTACTAAACCAGTGGCTATTTCGCCTCCATTGTAAAAGGTATACATTAGAGTTTTCAATTTTTCAACAATTCGGTACGAGTGTGTGGGCATACGGATGTATGAGGATGTGGATGTGCGTCTGTATGTATGGGAAGTGGATATGTATGTACGCGTGTGTGCGTGAGTGCGCCTTTGTTGTGTGTGTGCGTGCGTGCGTACGTGTGTGCGCGTGCGTGCGTGTGTATGTGGATGACCACGAGAACGCGTGAGCGTATATGGACATGAGCATTAGTAAGTGGATAAGAGGAACCAAGAAAGTTATTTATTAAAATAAATGCCAAACTAGTGCCCTCATGCCATTACATGGGGGAGTCAGTCAAACCATCCCCGTCACGTTGGAGAATGCGGTACCATTCTGATGGTTTATCACTGGAAGGACTGGCTCGATAAACAATCCAGTGGTTCCAGTGATGGAGTGTCAGAGTGGTCCTCTTTCGATGTGAAATTTTAATTTCTAGGCATGACTTTGTGAAGGTGTGCGAGCGAAAGTGAGTGTGTGAGTGCGTGCATCCTGGTCTCACTCCTCGCTTTTCTTTCGACCCGCTATTTCGAAAGCGAGGAGTGTTGACCGTGAGTGATTTATATACTTAGACCGGATCCCGCTCTTCGTTTCCCTTTCGACTTAACATATTTGGAAACGAGAGGTGGTGATATTGGAAATGGCATTATACTGTCTGAGTGTGGGTGAGAGAGAGAGAGAGAGAGAGAGAGAGAGAGAGAGAAAGAGAGAGAGAGAGAGAGAGAGAGAGAGAGAGAGAGAAAGAGTGTGTGTGTGTGTGCGCGCGCGTGTGTGTATGTGCGTGCGTGCGTGTGTGGTGATGTTGTTTTCGTTTATCAGTATCTTAGTTGCAAATCGGGCTATCGTGTGACCAGCCTCGGTCTGTTGATGGACTACGGTCGATTTCCGCGGACAGCACACCTGAGCATTTTGATAATGTCGCCCCAAATACCTAGGTGTCCCTTTGGCTGCTAAGGAAATCGACCCATGGTTCATTGATGGATCCGCGGCTGGCGCGGTGGTCCAGATGTATATGAACCAAGTTAGCCTGCGAGCATTACTGATTTAATAACATATAAAATATGAGAATGAATATGTTCTTGCAATTGTAATGCACTTAGTTGATGTGTCCGCCATATCACATTATGTGTAACCATTTGCACTCAAGGGTCAAATGGCATATTGTGTGAATAAATCTATCTATCTAGTAACCCGAACCAAGGTTAGATTTAATTAGTGACAGCTTAAATAATTAGACATAGATCTGATTTTTATTGCCATATCATGACTTCGAACTCTCTTTGCATTACATTGGATTTAACTTTTAAATGTCTGACTTAACCGCTTAACACGTATTTACTCGTGCCAAAATAGACAGAATAAATGCTAACCTGGCAATAAAAACATAATAAACGTAGTCAAATTTACTAATTAATAGACGATTGCTTAGAAATGGTAAGCATTAAACCAATTATAAATACCTGATTTTCAAATTAATCACCCCGAGATATCATCGCGCTTATACGCATGTTTTACTATACACCATGCACAGTTGATCATAATCCAGGTAATTCGAGGTATTATTCCTTTTTAATTAGGCGATTTATGATAAGTTAATTCAACACAATAAAAGGTAAATATAAATAGGAACAATTTAATCAGCAATTAATTATACACATTTCACAAATTCGTGGCCTGTATTTTGAAATTAATGTCTAGGTAAACACACTGACTGAACGCATAACCATAACTGTTTCGGTCCACTTAAAGCCCTGCCCATATTTGGGCCTAAAATTAAAAAAAATTACACAATTGCTTAATTATGCTTGTAGTAACTATACAAATGAATTATCAACAAAAATTCGTCAATCGGGATTTGTTTGTTTAATTTACAGGTGGTAAAAATGTGACGTATATAAACGTTACGTCAAAAAATATCTACCCTGGTAAATTTGTTTCCAGCTTTCCTAACAAGGGCGTATGCATTGAATTAATTTAGTGCACCTAAGACTTCATTTACATCATTAAGCACGCACGCGCGCACGCAGGCATGCACGCACGCACTCATTCACCACGCGCACACACACGCACGCACGCGCACATACATGCACACCCACACACCCGCACACCCGTTCATCCACACATCCACGCAGCGACCCACCCAACCACACAGAGACCCACCAACCCTCGCAGAGATCCACCAAACCACGCAACCGTTCATTCGCTAGATCGCTCGCCCACTCACTCGCCCGCTCGCCCGCTCGCTCGCTCACTCGATCACTTGATCACTCACTCACTCACTCTCTCTCATTCTGATCTAGTCTCGCTGATCCTCTCTCTGTCTTTAACTGCCCACGTGCGTCAGTAAATGGCGCACATCGCGAATGTAGGACATTGTGTACCTAAATTCCTAATTCACCAAGTCGCCTTAGCATACCAGGTATGGCGTCTTTAAAACGCACCATCCGTCTAAATGCCAACAAGGTGTCAAAACAATCTGAAGTTCTCTCGAGTCGTGGCTTAACGATGACAGATCATGGAACATATTTTGAAGTGTGTCATAACTTTATTCTTTTGAAAGCGATTTGCTTAGGAAGACGTTGCTGCCACGGCAGCAACGTCTTTCTAAACATATTGCTTTCAAGTTATTCAACACATTTATAAATTTAAATTGATTCAAATTTTTCAAGTGACGTAGAATTAATTCGGTTAATCGTGAACAATAATCATTGCTGTCATAATTAACGGGCATATAACATCCACTTGTAAGGCGCAAACCTATACTCGTGTCCCTCCTAATGGATTATGAACAGTATCTCACAACTAATCTCAAGATATCTCTAATTGGTTTTAATGTAAATTTACGTATAGATGACTATCGGTTCTGAATATCGAACAACAGTGTCTTCGCACTTTTACAATGACCCAAAGATGAATAATCCACAGAAAATTGGCCATAAAATATTTTGGGGCGGTCATTTTATCGCGAGATAAGCATTCGTTTGCATTTAAGCCCATAAAACTGTAATATAATTATGACAATATGGAAAGTGTTTTAAGAAATAAAATTATAACGCCGATAGATCTGATAAGGTGGGTCCTGTTGGTAAGCGTATTAAAGCCACACATTCAGACCAGAATGCTTGAAAATTAAATTGTAAAAATTGTATACGTCTGGAGGCGTAATTTATGCACCCCAAATGTAATGAAACGATAAATCATAACATTCCGTGTGAATTACAGTAAAAGTGTAGTCGCGGGTAGCAGATCAATAAGTCACAATGTCAGCCAGCTACTCAGCTACCCAGCCAACCAGCCAGCCAGCCAGCAGCTAGCCAGCCGTGATGTGAATAAAAGAAGCCGGGAACCGAATCGGATCAAATTCTATGCCCATTGATATCTCTGAAACTGGCAGTCCGATTTGGCTCAAACTTGAACACAGCGAAGCGTGTGACCATATACAAGGATTCCACAACTTTAGATGCGATGTGACAAAAATCTGGATCAGAAAATCAGAACTCTTTTTTCTAGTTGTGAAATTGGTATTAGGGATGCCTGTCTCTAATTCAATTTCACAAGATAATAAATTATATTAATTCATATGGAATGAATTCGCAAAATATCGCAACGATCCTAGATGCACTACGCCAGACCAGTTTCAATGACGATGAGCTACGGCTAGTGAGACTACTACTTGAAGTCACCACGCTGAGTGTACGTGTAATAAAATTCAGTGAAGTCTGTAGAGTTTGAGACACCATGTACCTTTTACCTATTGCCTTGACCCTGCATTGAAATCTGTGCAGGAAAATTCCACAGGACCAAACCCCCATGTCCATACCGGGTATACCGCTAGAGATGGAATATGCCGACGACGCCGACTTCATAGACGAGGAAAAGAATCCCCTTGGCAAACTTCTCACAATAGCTGCAAGCAAACTAAAAAATGTGAATCCAAAACATCACATATGCTTATTTACAAAACATGAAACTAAAAAAAAATAGTATCCACATCGTGGCGGGGAACAATGGCAGGAAAATACACTCCTGGTCTCACTACCTCGTAGTACTGCTGGAATTTCCGCACGCTGCGTCATGGGAAACATAGATTTCCAGTCCTTCTGGGAGCTATGGAGTCCTAGATCAAAGATGCCCTTAACAAAAGGATTAAGTTTATGCAACGCAGCCTGCGTATCCTTGATGCTGTATAACTGGACAGCTTCAAAGGCAGCTTTAGACACACTTGATCTCCGCCACACCAAACACCTACGCACCATCACTGGACACCGATGGCTAGAGAGAATAATTTCCAACGATGCACTATACAAGATGTGTAATACATCGCCGCTGTCTGTAAAAGTCGCCCAGCAACGATGGTTCATGTTTGGCCAATGTGCTAAAGATGCCAGGGGACACACCAGCACAGAGAGCCTTGGAATTCGCCTTACTTGAGCCAGCAAATATATAGCCAGGAACGGACGTCATTGCATACATCTGTTGAGTGTGCTGCGAGGTGACCTCAAGAAAGCAAGACTCGGTACACTCAAATCAAGAATGGACTTGAGGAAGCTAAAGATGCTGGCTGAGGACAAGACACAGTGGTCAAAAGGACTGCTTTCAGCTGTAGGATACAGAATACAGTAATCATACAATTCATCGTGTTTTAAGAGTAATTCCGTCTGCTTACTTCGATGTACATACGTTAAGCCGATAAAGGAATACAATTTTAATCATTTTATTCTCGATAATTCTTGTGTGGATGTATGCCTTTGATCATTGCTTTGTTAACCCCTTTTGTATCAACAGCGCATTAAAGCGCTCAATATACTATTGATTTCAATTAACCATTTAATTGCCAACATGTTCAAGGAAATTCTGATTTTTGCAGTATTTTTGTAAATTTTAACGAAAATTTACAAAAAATAGATTCCTGTTATTCTTCAAATGGATATTCCTCAAAAGTGCAATGGTCAAGAAAATTCAAATTTCTGCTTAGCCAGTGTCCAATTGCAGACCAAGAAGAGTATTTTTGAAAATTAACACTGGAATGTCTGGCTCTGTTACCGAGCCAGTCATTCCAGTGATACATTTCCCAAAAATATTCTTCTCTTAGCATGCAAATGAAAATTTCTCAAAATCTCTGCAGAGGTCGTTTTTTACCGACTTGGCCATTAAAGGGTTAAGTTGACACAAGATGGGGGTAATACAATGGATAATTTTAGTTCTTTTAGGTCTGCATATTATTCAGTCCGAATAAATTATTATTAGCATTTGCTCCCAGAAAATAGGAGGGATTCATAAAATGTAGGCTTATTTCTATCTTGTGTATTTAAATTTAATGGATCTTGTTTGTAGATTTGATATTTTAAAATTAATTTCATCTTAAATATGTCTGTAAACACGAGTTTTCTGATCGCATTCGTGTCACCGAGAATCGATCATCTCAAATTTTTAAACCATGAAGTATTACAATACCAGTGTCTACATTTCAAAACAGATATACAGGCACGCTGTTAACTATTTTTAACCACAGGAAGCAACAGGTCTCAGTCAATTTAGTTTCAAAATATTCAACAAAGCATTCCATACATACAATATAATGTGTTGTTTTTGTTATATCGTCACCAAATGGTTAAGAATTTACGAAAAGCTGTTAGAATGGGCAGTCGGTTAAATCCATTACCAAACTATTAAGATAAAGCTAAGTGTCCGTAATTGGATCGCAAAGATAGGGTGAATACGTCGCCGATACGGTCAGTGTTAGGGGGTGGGTCAGACGGTCAGCACTTAAACGATTAAGTCCGCTAACTCCGGCGACATGGGTAAATAAAAATTATCGCCTTTACCTAGTCGATCACCATGCGTGTCGAACAGTGAATAGCCCCGGTGCGAATGACCATCCCCCGTATGGCACCTCCTTAACGGCCCATCGCGCTGACAACCGATATGTTACTCGTTGCCCACTTGTTGGCATAGATAGGCTTATCGGGAACGGCTCCTCTGTAATTGTTCCCAATGGTAAAATGGTCATTTAATCTCGCTGATTTGAACATTTTAAAAGCCCAAGGGTGTAGTTAAACTCCCAGAATGTCGCTCGTGTGTGAGATGACGTGCGTGGCATATTTTACACCGGTGGAACTGATTTACGGCAGCCAATCTTCGGAGTCGTGCTGGAAATTCTTTACAGATGTAACACCATTTATTAGGCATACAATTGTAAGAAAGGATACATGTATACATAACACAACATATCCGCAAAAATATAAATTTTAAGGAATTTTGACACCTATTAAAAATAAGCATTATTCGAAAGAGATATTTATCTTCCTTAGAAAAGACAACATTTGAAGGCGAAATACCATAATACGAAAACACAAATTCTCTCGATATAGGCCTATCCGGATTTTAGAAAATGGCACGATTTGTAGTGGAAAAACCGCAGAAATCCAATATAAAAATCCGGAGATAAAATTATTAAAACCGTAGACAATTAGAGGCTTAAATCTCGTGCCTAGATGTAATAAACTGAAATAGATCATAACATCTGATGACTTCACTAAGTATAAATTAATATCATTTTATTGTTGTGAACTTGAACACTTGTCTCTAATTCAATTTCACAGTTAAAAAAATTATATTGTTATATATGGACCGAAAATATAAAATCTTATGATTGATTTCGTTTCATTACACCCATGCATACAATCTAAGCCTCTAAAGGTACACACTTTTAACAATTTTATTTTTTAGCATTTTATGTGAATATGCACCTTTAATAAGCAATATGGTGGCCATTTTTGAAACGAATTTGGCAAATAGCCGTTGTACAGATTCCTGTCAAATTAAGTTCAACATAATAAACAGCTTACTGATTTGTTGTCTTAAAACTTACATTCTGACACGTCGTGGTTATGGATGGGAGGAGAGGGTGAAACCGCAGTGTTTATAAAAGACACAATATTCACGTGTTTAAACCACTCTTTTTCGAAATTCGAACCCCGTAATTACGAACATGAAAAACATTATTAGAAAATGCTCGTTTACAGGCCAGAGGCCATTTGTCATAAAGCGAAGATATTAATAAAATCCAGAGTTCATTGCTAATAAAGCGAAGATATTAATTAACTCAATCATATATCTGTTCGGTTACGTCAGTTCCCGCCACACACACCCAAACCCCCACCCCACCCCACTCCTACCCCCAACCACCCCACCCCACAACATATCTCCAACAATAATGCATTGATAATGGTCTCTGAATATGATGCCAATATAACCCTCCCCCATAAGCCCACGCACTATAGCAGCAACAGCGCCCAGTAAAATTAGTTTCAAAATATGCAACGCCGTGTTTATTAAATAGCAAAAAAATATAATTCGTACAGCGTGTTGGACTATTAAGCATTTAAGACGGACTAGATCGAGTCATTCAGGCTGCAATTGATTATGAAATCATCCTACACGCCACGTAGATGATTACGACATCATATAATGGATGGATAAACTGGAACGGTCCATTACATCATGTATATTACAGTGAGTTTAATTGGTCTGAACGCGTGTTCGTATATTAAGTATGCGAATACGGCGCCCAAATGAAACATTTGATCAGTTAGTCGAAAACGCATAATTTGTTATTCACATTGCTATTGGTCACGTGTACAAGACCAATATTGAACACTGCATATTGACCACCAGCCGTTGATCAACGCCACGGGAACCGACAGTTCCAGTACCCCCCGCCACACCCGCAGTTCACAACATCTCAAGTTGAGGGAGAAGGGAGATAACTCATGAATTTAGATCACTGCTGTTCTTATGTCGGAGTTACACAATTTAACATTACTGAATTCAACCCATGGGGCAGGGTTTGTCTCCGACACGCGATCAAGATACGCCCTAATTACGCCACGATCGAATGACGACATGATAAATCTACATGCGTGTAAGCGCCATATGCCTGTCTGCACTCATTAACCACGGAACCCTCACATTTCTTGAAGAAACTTTGTAATTCTCTTATCATAATGCCCTTTTCAGGCCAAGAGCAGATTATTATTTAAAGATTTACCACTGAAATGACTGGCACGGTAACCGAGCAAGTCATTCCGGTGGTGCATTAAAAAAAAAAAATTCTTGCTCTACAAATGGATAATTTGCGAGAGCAGGGCGAGAGGCTGTTTTTGGTCAGTTTAAGCGGCGAAGGGTAAACGCGACTAGTTGTCTGCCGGTGGCGGGCGAATAACTCCACGTAATACCACGAAGTAAAACCAACGCTTAAACGCAAACAATGACGTAATCATGTGCGGACACATGTCGATCGTAAAAGTCAGGTTATTCAGTTTCCGTTTCAAAGAAATATTTGTAATTAGTTCGAAAACGGCGACACTCTCTCGAGACATGGCTGAGTTAGCATTGATAATAGGTGCTGCTGGGCCGGTACTGGATAATACAGTCAATGTGTTCAATAAGAGTAATTTTTTATTTAAAAACAATAAAACAAGTCATTTGGCCCTGTTTTAGTAGAAGACCCTGCCATAGGAGCAGTGGTAAATCTTTGGGTAACTTGTTTTGAATATAGTTATCTTATCCCTATTGGAAAATGTAAAACAATGAGTCGCGGTATCCCTCACACACGTTTGGGGAACAACCACCATGGTCGTTTTCCCTGATGGTCGACGGTAATATAAGTTTTCTTGTTGTAGATTAGATACTGGACGTTTCCATGTGTATACATCCATCATATGGCGTCATCCATGTTTTGTGCACGGCTCGCATCAAGTGTAGTGGTTCCTTGTCGGCGTAGACACACTTGATTGTGAAAAGTCTCTTATTTTGAATTGTTTCTGGTGAGGCAGGACGTATTTGACCGAGAGAAGAATGGAGAGTAAGAAAGTGACTTCATTTTGTAGTTCGTTCAAATGTAGATGTGTTGCCTTGTCCAAAAGCCTGTATGTAGGATCTGTTCCACTGTTGGCATGCACACTGATTATCAAATCTGAAGCGTCCTTCAAACACAGTTTCTCACAGTCAAAGATGGTACCTTTACATTTCAGTCCCATTGCCCCATATCTATAATGTGAGCGGCATAACCACAGAAAACCACAACACATGTATCCTCTGGATCAATAACAATGGCATCGTTGCTTCCAACTTTCCTCATTTAAGAATAAATGAAAAGCAAGATGGTATCAGCTTCAGAATGTGCACATTCAAATTCAATAAGGCGTGTATAAGGTGACACAGATAGGTCTTCACAGCAATTTCTCAGTGAATTAGATGACTCTAACGTTTTTCGTTTGAGAGAAGGTTGCGGATTTGTTATTTAGACACATTCTAAATGAGCTGCTTGTGTTCGTGGTTTTGAAAATGTTGGTGAAATTCTTTCCCTGATGCATGCACGATTTTTCTCTCTTCTGGTATACATTTTTGGATCCTCCTGTGAATGATTTGTCACTGTCTATTCGTTTAATACGTCCATTGTTTTTGGCATTGATAATGTTACCATCATACAGATCAATGACGCAGACAATCATAGTAGTTTCCGTCGCCTTGCATTAATCAATGAAAAAAGGTTTCTGTGTCCAATCTAACCATGTGAATTCAGTCTCATCACTTTTCACTCTGTCCACAGTCGATGGTGTTAATAGCCTCCCGAAATCCGCCATATATATTAAAACAGTGTGGTTGCGTTCAATCGGTATTGAATTGGCACTGGCATTGGACGGAGTTATGCTGAGTTTGCTATTAATACATGGGGACGTGGTGATGTGTTACTATTACGTATCGTTTACAATCATTTACGTTTGCAGGAAAGTATTCAGCAAAAGGAGTGCTTTAACTGGCCTCCACGTGTAGAGGCTTTACCAATTATTGAGGGACCCTTATTTATGTATACGAACGCCCCTTACATGCCTTATATTTCCATCAAGCAAAGAGTTTGCTAACAGTTGTGGTGATCCAAAGATAAACTGCATATGTGCGATTCTTGAGTAATTCATTACAGGACGGCAAACGCAAATCCAAAATTTGTAACATTCCACGGTTTGACCAGGTGTAGATAGATTGCTGACATAATAAAGCAGTCTGGACTTGGTTTAAGCTACAAGCGCGTTATGCATCTACACGATGCTTGGACAAGGCATGCAATTGAAGAAAGATAAATATCTCCCAATGAAATTGCTGCGGGATATCCTGGACGTATTATTGGTGATAATGATGATCTCAAGGATGATGATCTTACTGCAGGAATCCTATTTCTTCGCACTAATATACTGTTTTTTTATCAGCGCATGTCACACTAGAATCCTTACCTGATGCATCGCATGACCTTGCCAGTTCCAATACAATCTGATATGATGTTACTCCCGTGCCGTACAACATCACATATAAACTTATAAGACCCTAAAGCGAGATGAGCATGCTGTTCGTTCTACGATTGTCATTGAACCAAAGAACACAGACGTACAGAGAAAGCAGCTTATAGTGCATGCCTAGCTTACGTGCATGATCGTGACACATCTATTGAAGCACACGGGTTCTTTTGGGCGATTCAATGCAGAAATCAGGGAACATGGAGTCAACTCTAAGCCATTCTACTTCCTATGATATCCGAAACCAGACAACAAGTTTGTACTCGACATAGTAAGGGAGATTGTGGTTGCAGCAGCTGAGCTAAAATCAATGCAATTCATACATCTTATAGGATATCAGCCTGTATATTACTTCATTATAAGACTGAAAAATGGGGGAAAAAATACTTCCAGTGCCTGGTCCATTCCATACTTATTGTTCATTTGTTTCTGCCAAAAATACAAAACACCCAAAAGGATGGTATTTGACTGACATTTTGTTAGCGGCAGATGTTATAGCAAAAAGATATGTAGACTGTCTTTGTACCTTACTGATCCCGAGATGAGAAGCTTAAGTGATGACCGACTTCACATCCAAGATGTTCAATTTGCAGAACATTGATAGGGCTACAACCTAATTAATGTTACATAACGTCAGACTCGATAACACTGTGATACAGTCACATACAATAAAGACATTCTTAAAACTGAATTTGGGTCCGAAATTGTTTTCCACGATGATTTTCATTAAAGATATGATTGTATTTGTATTGTATACAATTTTTCAGAAACATGTTTTGAACAAATCACATTTCGACCAAATTATGTACATTTACAAGGAAGAAGAAGGAATAAATGGGTTTCCTGGAAGCATTTGCATACGCTTTAATTTAATATGCAGCCTTGTCGTAAAATAATGGCGGCATTCATATTTGTGCAATTTACACATTTTGACACAAATTAAATTTCGCATGATATTATCACATAGAGATAAAACGTAATTTTAGGGAACCTTCCACTAATGGATTTTACTAAGCTTCAAATTGATATAAAGCATGTCATGGTTTGTTTAATAATTACCTCGTTTACCACAAGAAAGCGGATCTTAGTGGTGGCCATCTTGGAAGACGCCACCACCCCCCCCCCACCCCACCCCACCCCCACCACACACACACACCCTTCACCCTGGATGTCATTCCCCTAAATTTTGAGATATATACCCGCCTCATTTTCTTTCAGTGTCCCCCTGGTGATAAGAAAATCATATTCAAAACAAGTTTTCCAAACATAGACCACGGATCCTATGGCAGGGTCTTCTACAATTTGTCCTGCCGATTCGGCATTAAGGTAATGCGCTTGCGAGAAAATGGGAAACACTAATATGGAGGATAGAAGACAAGTCTTCAAGACTTCTTAAGACTCTTCTGAAATCAATTCGTTAGGTTTGTTCTATTATCTGCAACTGGAATTGTATTTTTGAATCGTATGACATAATGATATATATGGCGATGGGTGTTTGACATGTACCGTATTGTGTGTTATGTCACACATCCGAGAATGAAGATCGCTCATCATAACATACCTAGAATATGTACTCTACCCTACCAGTTGTCACAATCATACTAGTAGTGATAAGGGCGGTTACGTTGCTGGTAAAATAAACACACATCTAGGTCACGTAATCACTAGGTTCATACCGAAATACATATGTTTGGTCATATCACGATAAGGCAAACGCTAGAGTCACCAAATTTGACACATATAGGTGGGGGAGAGAGCGAGGGGGGGGGTGGAAAGCGAGAGAGGGCGAGCTGTAGTTTAAGAACAAAAGATGAAATATATAATTAGATAAATACGTCATGAACGCATATCTGAAGACTGACTATGCACTGTTGTACGAATTGTACGAATTGTATTGTCTTTACCATTTAAAAAATATTCTGGTGTATATTTTGAAATTGATTTGACTTGGCGCTGTTAGTGACATAGGCAGTAACAGCACCCAGACAAATTAGTTACCCAATATTCAACAGCTTACCTATGTAGTTTTCAGGAAATTGATTGTTAGGGCATTTGGGGATCGATCAAATCCAACACGGCGAAGTGTGGGTGGAGCTTAGCTAGAGGTGGGCGGGGCATAACTAAAACTGACAAGGTCAATTGTATTTCAGTGGATATTCAGTTTTGTCTGATGTAGTGTTGCTTTAGGAGTTAGAAGACTGTGTTCCTGGTGCATAGGTTTGCAACTTATGTATATGCCACTTGCGTTTTTTATTAGTTACAAACGCACACTATTAATAAAGTTGAAACATATTTCATTCTACGCATCTCGATCCTATTTACTAAAGCCTGCCAGTGTTTTCTTAAGCAGCCTTAAGCATAAACAACTATGAGGTTAGATTTTAAACATGCCTGATGAGCTCTGAGTATTTCCCAGAATTTCCAAATATTTCTCAATATTTCCCAGTATTTCCAGGTGTTTTCCAGAATTTTCCAGTATTTCCCAATATTCCACACTGCTCTGGGAAATACTAGTATGTCCCAGTAAATTGTCAACCCTAGTGCTTATTGATACAAATAGAACACATTCCTGGTGGGGATTGGGCCTCGTAAATGGATCGAGGCCTGTGGACATGCCATTAGATTAGGATACTTTAGTGATTGTAGTACAATCATTGCCTTGGCTATACCAATGCGAAATTGTACCGCCACTAAGTGTCACATTGTCCATACATATGGCCCAACAGCTGAACATGTCAACGAAAATCCATCAAAATCAGATTCCTTCCATGCGGAACTACAATCCGCCATTACTATCACAGCCAGATGGCAACTGATCCTGTGTGCAGCTTTCGACTCCAAGTAGGGCAAACTTAGTAAGACTAACCAGAATTCGGGACTTATCTTGTGTATGGGGGTCGCATGGTACATAGCAACAATAGAGATACACTTGTTGCTGTCATCAATTCCATTGAGGTATTTGCCACAAATGCGTCTTTTAAGCAAACATGTTGTTATAGCCAAGCATGTGTAGGACACATTGCTGACCGTAAAGCATAAACAGGTTCTCAGGCTACAACAGCAGTATTTCCGAAAAAAGTGGTCCCGATCCCAGGATGATTCATAATAAGAAAAAATTAGTTACCTCTCCGGGATGTAGAAATTGTTTCTACATCCCGGAGAGGTAACTAATTTTTCCTTATTACAACAGCAGTGTTCAACCAAATAGACTTCAAACTATGCAAACCAAGTCAAAAGTCACTACTTCGGAGGCTCATTCGGATGGAAATGCAGACCTCAATGATGACCATAACATAAGCCTTCAGTTGAGCATCCTAATCTATAAACACCATACCAGGCATGGCCGTAGAGTTATCTATGGACTACCTAAGCTCATCAGCGAAACTGGCACTCAAACGCCATATAAAAAGGCGCTCAAGGAGCAGATAGCTAACATCCGTTCCAACTTCGATCCAAATGATGTCCTAAGCAAAATAATCAAATATATGGAATCATCAGCTACCAGAACCATATAAAATGCATCAGCAGATCAGAAAGCATTAGGCTGCGCATCTAAGTGACCAAAGTGAAGACTGCGCCAAACTACGCAGGTAACACAACACCCTTCTTCGCCATATCAGTGAACTTTTAAAAATCTATTGCTATTTAACAGCAGACACCCTAACAAATGCAATTATTGACACGGATGACTGTCACAAAATGTTTCGGGCAGCCCAATCGCTGAGGGTTGCTGACTACTGAACACCACTCCCTGTACCCAAATCTTAAATGTATTTTATGGGAACTGACTACGGCAAAGTAAACACAATTCGAGAATAGTTCTGAAGAACAATACACTGACCACGATGTTGAACACTCAGGCCAATGCTAACACCAATTGAAACAGCATTATGTTGACTATATTGAAACTTATTTGACTGGGCGCCAACCTAGGCAGCAAAAGCACTCAGTCAAATTAGTTTCACAATATTCAACAGTTTACCTGAATAAATATTTGGTAAATCGGATTCAGGAAGTGCATGGGTCGATCGATCCCAACACTGATAAAGCGTGGGATGAGCCTAGCTACGAATGGCCGGGGAATAGCAAAAACTGGATTCATCCATTGTATAGCGAAGGATCGTTATGTGATTCAGCAGGCGTTGGTACAAAGCTATTCACACTGCGACTGCTTTGTGGTGGGTCTGATTGTTTCATTTGTCACCTCTATTCTTGGCATGTTGTCCGTGACATATACTGATTTGGGCAATCAGTCTTGGGCCAGTTTCATTCCATACGTCGCCGTAATTGTCATGATTTTGGGCAAGGGTTAGTAACTCGTGACCAGACTGACATAATTGGTCTCGGGGATTAGCTACCTTTGTTTCTCGAATGAATGCAATATGCTATAATAACCGCAGTAGCTCCACAGTCCGGATGTTAAATGCGATTTAGGGGTCAACCTGCACTAGTAATTTAGTAAAATTTAATAATTTTAAAGATGTTAACCAATTTTATTCTACAATGTCTGTGCAAATTAATCGAGCTAAATTGCTATCCATTTATGAGGTTATGTCCGTATCTTAACACATTTCATCACATATTTGATGGCATATAAAAATGGGCTTGTATTCTATATTAGTAATAGTCTGTAAATCAAAATATAAATCGCACCAGGATCATTTTAGAAACGCATATAGCTCATAATAACTGTATGGCCGTGTAATTCACATACCCATTTTATCATATTTCATTTATTTGGCTTAAGAAAGTGGTGATATTATGATCCCGAGTAAACTTATAAAGAATGGGCAGGTGTCAGTGCTCATCCCCATGCGCGATGGCAAAGGCAACTTGAGAATGGACTTTTCCAATTTTGGCTATGCCCAGCCCATCTCTAGCTAAACTCCAACCACACCTCGTTCGTGTTGGGATCGATCGATCCCAGAACTCAAAGATTATCAATGTCCAGACAGCTATACAAGTAAGCTGTTTAGCATTCTGAAACTAATTTGACTGGGCGCTGTTGCTGCCTATGGCAGCGTCAGCACCCAGTCAAATTAGTTGTAAACTATTCAAAAGCATGTTTATTAAATAGCAAAGACATACACTTCGTACAACTTGTCTGACTATTAAGCGTTTAAGACGGACTAAATCGAGTCATTCATAACGGCATGATTAACAGCTAAGTCTGAGCTTAAGCTAAGAGTAAAGTCGATGATTCGTCTATACTATGCCAGGTTTCAGACGTTAACATTATTGGCGGATGTGCTATCCTGGGGGTAATTCACCCGCCTAATAAAGGAACTGGTAAACCTTTAACAAAGAACTTATGCAATTACATATTTCAGAAATAGACAAGAGCGATGTATATCTTCGATAACTACATGGATTTCAGCAACAAAAGTGAAAGCAGCGTTGTTATCTAAAGCACGATCGGCTGCATCATCAGCGTCACTAGTTCCATCTGTAGTACGACGCTCCTTGAGGTTGAAAGGATATGCCCAGACAGGACCAATACCACAGACGCAGAACATTGTTCAAACAAGCTGACGGCACATGTAGTCACAATTCCCACCAGAACAATCATGCTCAGTTTGATGTGCAATCACCTGACCTAGCCAGATGAGGCGTCTTGCGTAGCTTCGACACCTGATGGCTAATCGTGTTGCCACCCACACCCCCCCCCCCGCCCCAGTTACCACCAACTCGTGAAATTGCATCACTTTCTGTTTGGATTGTTAGTCAATTCGGATCTGCTGGCAAAGGAGTGAATTCAGCTCTCACTTGTTGGCTGGACTCTTGAGCACTGCCTGCATTCCGAGCGGGAAGATGAGGTTTTAAGATCAACCTGCTGGACACGGGTAGCGGTTGCAAGAGCGCACCTTGTACTACTCTTGGTTGAGTCGCGATATTGGTTGAACCACAGATGCACATCAGCTTCAACAAGCTGTACGCAGCGCCATGCATTGAAAACGATATTACGTGTCAATAGCTCTGTGGCTAGTCCACTGTTCAGACCACATCCCGCACACCCGTATGGTTAATCGTTGCGACACTTCCACCTGGATATTCTCATTCAACTTGGACTTTCCGGTAGTGACCCGCATCTGGCCATCAACATGGCAGGTCAATGATAAGCACTTGTTACAGGTCGAGGTGGCATTGACATACTGGAAGGCCAATCACATGGACATAGGTATTCTATTGGTTAATGGTAACTTTCTCTCCGACAATGAGACATTTGCTCTTTGCTGCTCTGTCCCGATCCCCATGGTCATGTCAACGTTGCCAGTTAGTTGAGCCATAGTTGACCATTCCAGATATTAAGCAGACTTCCTGGCATGTGAGTATTTGGATCCATTGTGTTAATTCACGACTAGAGCTGAGCGTAGTGATTGGCGATAATATCCATCTCGACCAATTCGATTGGCAGACTCATCCTTGTGGGCCATTTGCACAACATCTTCACCTCAGACATCTTCTTGATGCCATCAGTCAGTATCATACTCGCATCCATACTGTACACCCACGTCACCATCTTTTGAGTTCTCTTTGTGGTTGCAATAATGCCACCTGATCCGTCTCCATTCCTCATCCAGTTTGTCTCAATAAACATATATGTCCATTGCAGAGAATGGCATTATCTTACTTGCCTGTACACTGCTTCCAATCACACGAAAAGTCAAACTATTTATTAGCATGTATTATTTTATCTCTCTGAACCAATTCATACAGAAAACACGCACTATTACAACTAGTTATAGTCGGTATAATGCTGATCAGGATGGCCATCTTGGATGTACATCATCAACATGGCTTCCAAATGGTAAAATAACTTCAGATTCATATTCCTCCATCTTGAAAACATACTTATTGATGTCAACATCATCCTTCTATTGCACTTGCAAGTTTTTATACGCGTTTTGTCATGATTTTGTCGTTTTTTATTGTGAATATGACAACCATCTTGAAATTATGTCATCGAGATGGCGGCGAAATCTTAAAATAACTTCTATATCGGATTCATCGCCCTCAAAAGATACCTATAGATGCCAACGTCATCATTATGCTGTACTTAGAACAGAAGTAATGACAGAATCTGGATTTTGGTACTCTGCAGCGGCCACCTTGCCACACAGCTATCGAAAAATACCAAACAAACGATTATAAGCAAACATTGCAAGCTTTTCTACAATCAGTGGTTTCTGCCACCGGTCTACCCGTATTGATGATGACGATGACAATGACGCCGATGATGATATTAATGTGTATGATTGTGTTTAATGCAATGTAACATACGAGAAGGCAGTGCTTACTATCAGTGGTGGTTACTGATTATATAACAATAACTGTACAAAAAGGGTTTCGGCTGAATAATGTATCTTATAAGATCTTTCTTCCATCAAACTCAAAATAGTTAATCATTTTTGCATGCTTACTATCAGTGGTGGTTACTGATTATATAACAATAACTGTACAAAAAGGGTTTCGGCTGAATAATGTATCTTATAAGATCTTTCTTCCATCAAACTCAAAATAGTTAATCATTTTTGCATAATTTAAATAAAAATGAAATTTTTAAAAAACGCTCAAAGGTGACATGTGCCATCAGTCGAATTTTATATCCGTAGATGTTTAAGATACAGAAACTGCAAAAAGATCGTCGTGTGGACGCGATTGCACACCTTTTGTCCAATGTTTTATTCGAACGTTTAGGATTATGATTACCAATTCAAACCCGGGCGGGTGTCCGTGAGGGTGTCGAACACAGCAGTTAATGGTTGACGAAGGTTAGATATACTCACACTATTGCCTGAATAGGTTTTGTCTCTCAACAATCCTTTAACACATTGCATTCAACGAAGTCCAGAGAAGGTTGTATAAAAGCGTCGCGTTAAGTCCTATATACAATCCATCTTCTACAGCTGCCAGTACCTTGATATGTATGCTCCAGGTCAACTAATCAATGCGCATACTATTACGTGTGTGGCTTAGAGAGCAATCCGGGTAGGTGACATGCCAAGTCTATGTCATCCATCTGGTGTCACTTAACCATCATCTAAATGCCTACGTTTACAGGTGTGTGTATAGATGCAGATATGTCTGGTGGTATTGAACCTGCCAGAGAATAAAAACCCGGTCTATGGGGTGGATACTAACCATTGCTAAAATGCAACAGGTTACGGTTCCTGCTATTCAAAAGCTTTATGTCCCCAAATAAGTTCCGGCATCAAACAAAGAAACGGAATTTATTTAATCCGGTACAATGTATTTTAGCTCAGGCGAATGTCGGGCTGAGAGCATTGCACGAGGTCTACTTAGACCAAGCGAACAAGAACCGACATTGCTTACCATAGGATTTCTAAAGGGAAACAAATGCGGAATGAAAATTGAAACCATCACGATCCTATTTCGGAAGAGATTGATGCTTAGACTCTGCATCTAGAGACATATATACGACATTTCCGGAAGATCTAGCCCTCACTGGGCCGGGTTTCCCAAATGGTGTTTATGCACATATCGAGATCACAACTGGGATATTGCAAGACCGCTAGAACATCTCCTCGCTGTAATATTACCCCTTTAACATTCATACCAGGCAAAAGTGGCGTCTGCAGTGGTCATGAGAAATGTCCATTGGCAGACCAAGAGAAGACGATTTTTTTTAATTTGACCACTGGAATAGCCAGTTATTTCTTGTGGTAAAAATTTAAAAATAGTCTTTTCTTGGTCAGCGAATGGACATTTTCTATGAGAAAATTGAAATGTTCTTAACAAATCCGAAGAATAAAATGTTAATACATATATCTTAAAATGAAATTACAATTCACGGATCCATTTCTAGCCATGCGCTGTCAATTTCTAGTTAGGCTCCTCCCACTTTACCCGCGTTTAGAATCGATTACAAAATCTGGAGACCTGACCTCCCGGAATCTATGTTTCAAAGCAGCAATACAGATAAGCTGTTGAATATTTTGAAACTAATTTGATTGTGAGCTATTGCTGGCAGCAATATCTCCCAGGAAAATTAGTTTCAAAATATTCAGCAGAATGTTTATTAAATTGTAAAGATATACAATTCGTACACTTGACAGACTATTCAACGTTCACGGCGGAACTGGATACGTCATTCATTCATCATTTTGATTGCGACATCAGTCTACATCTAATATAATTGATTATGACGTCACAGGCATGCGTGCTAGATCGGGCACCCGTTCAATAGCACGAAGATTTTCGTCGTTACGTAACAGTGTTCACTCATGTGTCGTATACTGTGTCACTATACCACACCCCCCCCCCCCCTCCCCAATATATGTCAGGTTAGCCATATATATACCGAACCAAAAACGTTTAGCAACACTGAGAATATCACTGTTTAAATGTTATTTAACAAAAACAATAAATTGATTCAAATATATTATTTAATTGATAGGTCATTTTCCAATTTGAACAACAGTCTCTTGTTAGTGTAATGCTAGCATCGCGCCTTTAACACGCCATCATTCAACGGAAGGGTCCAATTAAAATAATGACACTGAGCTGTCAATACCGGTTGCGACCTCCGCGCGCATTAACCACCGCCGTACATCGCTTTCTCATGCTTCGAATTAAGCACCTGATGTCACGAAGAGGAATCGCATCCCATTCCTGGAGCAGTGCAGCTTCCAGCTCCCGCACGTTGTGAAGATGTGGATGGTTCTCACGCACGATACGGCCAAGAATGTCCCACACGTGTTCGGTAGGAGACAGGTCCGGTGATCGCGCTGGCCAGTCCAACACCGGAACGTTGTTAGCCTCAAGGAAATCACTTGTGACCCTAGCTGAATGAGGACGGGCGTTGTCTTGCTGGAACATAAGGTCTGCATGATGCTGCATAAAAGGGATGACAACATGGCCGACAACTTCTTCACAGTAACGTTAAGCCGTTAAATTTCCGCGCATCACAATAAGATCTGTTTTGCCATTTTCATGGATTCCAGCCCACACCATGACACTGCCGCCACCGAATCCGTCGTGCTGAATGATGTTGGCTGCATCATACCGTTCTCCTAAACGTCGCCAAACACGTTGCCTACCATCCGCCACATCCACACAAAACCTCGACTCATCACTGAACAAAACGTGGCTCCATTGTTGAGCACGCCATCGCTGATGAGTTCTTGCCCAAGCAAACCAATTCTCGATGTGATGCTCTGTAAGCGGAACAGCAACAAGTGGACGACGGGCATGCAGTCCAGCATCATGGAGTCTGTTTCGCACAGTGTGTGCATGCACTGTAGTGCCGGTAGCGGTGTGCAAAATTACGGGACAGCCGCGGCGCAGTCTCAAACCTGTGACGTCGTGATGACGTCACTAAGTACCGGTCTTCTCGTGGTGTTGTTGCTCTCGGTCTGCCAGATCGTGGTCGGTCATTAACATGTCCAGTTTCCTGCTCACGTTGGCGGAGACGGGAAACGGTTGAGGCGTGAACATTAAAATGTCAACCAACCGCGCGAACGCTCGGCCCAGCAGCGAGTCTTCCCATTGCTTCATAGCGCTGATTTTCGGGTAGCCCTGGGCGGCGGCCCATGTTCGGTAGGGTAAACTTTTAAGCGTTTTCTGTTAACGTTCGTTATCTGCTTTTGCAATATGGTGATTTTTTGCCTTCTCTACCCGCCAATGTGGGCCAGTGCATGAAAAATGCATTTTTACATGCAGTAAGAGTGCGGCCGAGAAATACAAGAAATGATTTGCATTTCTTCATGATCAGCGAGACATTACATTGACGAAACATGCCTGCAAATTTGGTTATAAATGAACGCATAGTTTTAATACAACAAACCAAACTTCACTGTTGCTAAACATTTTTGGCTCAGTATATATCTATATCTAGACGATGGATTACTAAACACTTACGCAACAGCTATCATTGTTCGCGCTATTGAATGGGCCACTGACGTGTCTAATATAAGTGCAGTTGGATAAACCAGGTTCGCGTTCGTCCTTAGGTACACCTACATCCATTTGTAATTCACCAATATTGGGAAAAAATACCATAATTCATAATCACCGGTAATACCCAATCACTAAATACATAACCAGAAATTACGAACACTCTATTATGTAACGCATATTTTATTGAATAATCTGAAACTAAGTAAACTGGGAGCTCTTGCTGCCTATATCAGCAACATCTCCCAGTCTAATTAGCTTCAAAATATTCAGCAGCTTTTATTTACAGCTGCATTGAAAAGGAGACCTTGGGAAATCAAGCGTTAA
>CM067367.1:23511556-23529056 GCA_034401795.1 Chaetoderma sp. LZ-2023a
TCCCTGGTCTATGTCTCGTTTATCCGTCATTTATCCATAGTATTTGCAATTAATATAGGGCGACCTAGTGCAAAGGTTCAGATTAGAGACCGACCGAGCGACCGACCGACCGGTCTACCTTCCAACTGCCCACCCTCCCGCCTGCCCGACCACCCACCCACCCGACCGACCGGTCGACGGACCGCCAGACCATCTGCCCGCCAGCCCGTACGCCCGCCCGCCTGCCCGATCAAACGCCCACCCACCCGACCGACCGACCGACCGACTGGCCGACCGACCGACCGAATGCCGACAGGTTAACCGAACGACTGACTGACAGCACAACCGTCCAACTCCCTGACCGACTGACCGATCGACCAAATTACCAAATAAATTATCAGTCAGTCAGTTACTCATTCAGCTACGCAGTGAGTCACTCAATCTGTCTGTTCATCCATCTGTCTATCCGTCCAGCATTCCACCCGGGCTTCCGTCCGGCCATTCATGCGGCCAGAAGTCCGTCAGTTCTATCGACCGCATCTTCCACTTTTCCTCACCTTGACAAACGTGGGAACACAACGTTATCCTAACTCCCGTTGTCACACCTAGCAATTCCGAATTCTGCCACGACATTGTGTGCGACAAGAAAAACAATTTACATAGGTGTTTTGGTTTGCACATCTATCAAAATACCACGACACAAAAACCGTGTTGCCTTTCTACATAATCTATTCACCGAGACATCAGTACATTACAACACAGATAAAAGGAGCGAATTTTACTTGCAAAACTTATCGACGCCACGATCACCAAATTCTATCAATTCCTGATAGTTATCAGCGGAAGGTTTGAGAGAAACTCTTGTTTTCCCTAAATCTGGCGCCTGTACATCGCTACAGTAGACGGTACGGTGTCCGGACGTAACCGCCGGAGGGTACTTGGGGACCATTTTTGAGTAATCATTAGAACGCTATCTCTGGGGTCATTTCGTAACAGCTTTACGGCTCGTTTGTTCACTCTTAGTATTCACGTTGATAACGCGTTTTATTTTGAAAATGAAGTTGTTGGGAGGTGTTGGTTTCAGATACAGAATCTTCGTTTTCAAATTAAAATCAGGTCAGAGAATTACAAAATGTATTATTCCGTCAATTAATCCCAAGTAGTAATTCAATAAACCATTTAATTCTGAAATTTGTTCAAGACAATTTCTCACATAAAATGTTCATTTGAAGACCAAGAGAAGATTATTTTTGAAAATGTGTCGCCGGAATTACTGGCTCGGTTATCGAGCCAGTCATTCCAGTGGTAAATAATAAAAAAATAGTCTTCTCATGGTGCGCGAATGAGCATTTCTCAAGACCTGGCCAGAAACCGGTTTTAGACAGCATAAGTGCCACAGGGTTCAATAATCTGCATTTATCTCGAACTGTTTCCAAAGTAGGATGGAATTTGGGGACGGGACCTTCACGAAAACATCAGCCGGACACCCTTTAATTTTAATCTCGGATAAATTATATTACGACGTAATTAAAGACCCTATTTATTTTTCTTGGCGGCCAGGTTTATCGTCAATTACTGCAACCAGATTGACCTTTTAGAGATAACGGTCGATTTCAGCCAGTGACAGCTACCGAATAGCCTGTCTGGGCGTCTTCCGGGCCGGTTAATAGTGAGTTGGTATCTAATGGCGGATGCCCAATTAGCCACCATCGCCTCTTCGAGAACTGTGGCGATACACGGTTGGGTTAACTTGGTCAATAAAATGACAATTTCTAATCACGCTTGGTACCCTGAAATTTCTTTAACCTTTTTCCTTTTTTCTTTCTAAATGCGCGAACTAAAAACCTTTATGAATTAATTTGTAGGCCTACATTGTTGCGTTGCGCAATACACTTATTTGGACAATCAGCAACTTCGTTTTAAAATGTTTATGGCTGAAATTATCCTAATCATTTCGCTTCATCAGATTTGACTCCTAGAACGGTTCACATGGGAATTCCAGAATGAAATTATAGTCTTGGTATTATCAATCTACATTTTAGATGTTAAATTGTGGAAATTTTAATTTACCGATAAGTTGGCGTTAGTTGCCGATGAGTTCACGAATTCTTCCGTTTCCCATGACGAGAGCATTGATTGTTGTCATAATTATTTTAATTTAGCAATTGAGTTCATTATTAAAGGGGTATTTTTACACTAGGTTGACTTAAAATACAATTTATTTAAGTTTATATTTTTAGAGGCCTAAGCAGTGTACCTTAATGTAATGACACGAAATAAATCTTAGCATACAATGAATGGTTCCACTCCGTATAAGATATTATATGTAGTTTTACACCAAGATGATTTAAAATAAAATTCTCAAAATTGTATACTTTTAGAGGCTTAAATTATGTACCTATATGTAATGAAACTAGATAAATCTTCACATATATGATGGTTTTATTCTGTATAAATTACTACAATATGTTAGTCTCTAAAAGCATATAATTTTAACAATTTTATTTTGAAGCATTTTCCTGTAAATATTCACATTTAATTTGTTAAAATTAGAGGCATGGAGGCATATCGCTAAATCAACTTCACGGCTAAAGAAGAAATATTAATTTACACGGAATGAAATCATAATATGTTAAGATTTATTTCTTAAAACTACGTTGAGGTACATAATTAATTAATTTTAATATCAATTTAAACCGCTAAAAGTAAAAGATATTAACTTTATTTTCAAGCATCATAGTTTGAATGCATTCATTTACCCCATTATTGGCAAAATTTCGTTAAAAAAAATATTTGCTCACTGATTGTTCATTTGCAGGCCAAGAGAAGATTATTTTTGAAAATTTACTACTGGAATTACTGGCTCGCTGATCGAGCCAGTTATTCCAGTGGTAAATTTTCAAAAAATAGTCTTCTTTTGACATGTAAATGATCATTCCTCAAGACCACTGCAAATGGGTTTTTTGGCCGGCTTCGTCGTGAACGTGTTGAAGGAACAGTGGCTACCGGTATAAATAGCAAATAACGCATTCGGTATCATCACTAGGACCTAATAATGGAAGATGCGAGTAAAATCAGCAAAACTAAAATAAAAATCAAAGAAGAAAAAGTAAATAAAAATATATAAAACATAAAAGAGGCCACAAAACATCAAATAATTCATTATTTAATCAAATGTTTCTTTCGGTGTTAAAAATTAAAACCTAGTTGCCGAAGTCCTTGAAAATTTCAGTCTCAATTTCAATACAAGAAATTTAGTGAATATTTCGAAACCCAGTCAAATTAGTTTCAAAATATGCACCAGAATATAACTTACACGAGAAAGAAAGAGCTTGTCGTTTTTGACCTGTGGAACGCAAATGGTTAACCGCGCTTATTAGGCACACAATTAAGACTTGTTTTAGGGAAAAAAATAATCACCACAAAAGGCGCCTCCATGTCTCTCGCATTCTCATTCGTCTATTTACATCGCTCAATCGTATTTCATTCTACACACATATTACTAAAATACTCGCAATATACAATGCAGTTTTTGATATTATTAACAAAATATTTACTGAAAATTTATTCAGTTGTGTCATACCAACTAACGCATTTCAGTCAATTTATTTTCAATATATTTATAAAGATATTGCGATTAGATTTTTTAAAAGCAGATTGTCAGAAATTCAGAATGAAACAGACTAAACTCTCTGACACCGTAGGTGTTATACTAAAACACAGATAAAAAATTAATATATTCCAATCAATGTTCGCCTCGTTAATAAAATCATAAATAACTATTAATAATTGTTAGCAAAACAAACCCTCTCTTTAACGACCACATTAAGGAGCCAGTACGCGTGGCCATTTAATACAGGTGGCCTTTGTATACAGGTTATTTTTTATAGAGACTGTAGTTTATTTTGGTCATGGGATAGTGGTTCTGTAGTACATATAGTAGAAAATACACCTGCCATGATGGGGCATTAGCTTGGCACGGAACAGAGGTTGTCTGATTAAGCGGGTGGATTAGTATGATGTGATAGTTAAACTGTCACCAGCAGCTGTGCACGTATGTATGTCAGGAAGCTTGTTCATTTTATTATTTCAATCTAAATGCTAAATGATAATGACCGACGATCTCTCCGAGCAGGACATCGTGTAATTACGTGTAGATACATATAATTACCTGCATATTAGCAACAATAGCAGACA
The DNA here is from genome assembly GCA_034401795.1 of Chaetoderma sp. LZ-2023a. Taxonomy (NCBI): domain Eukaryota; kingdom Metazoa; phylum Mollusca; class Caudofoveata; order Chaetodermatida; family Chaetodermatidae; genus Chaetoderma; species Chaetoderma sp. LZ-2023a. Next base: position 23,515,733 of record CM067367.1, read on the forward strand.
GTTATGCATCCACCGATTGAGAGGAGGTGCCGATAATAACAACGACGACTGCGACGACGACTACGACGACGACGACCGCCGCCACCACCACCACCACCACCACCACCACCACCACCACCACCACCACCACCACCACCACCACCACCACCACCACTATGATCAGAAACCAAGGCGACAAAATGTAACAAGAATAGTATCATCCACCGATTAAGAGGTGGTGGCGATAATAACGACGACTACAACCACGACGACGACGACCACCACCACCACCACCACGACGACGACGACGACGACGACGACGACGACGACGACGACGACGACGACGACGACGACGACGACGACGACGACGACGACGACGACGACGACATCAATACCAGTAACGGCAGTTACAGCGACAGCAACGACAGCAACGACAGCAAAACAAACAGAAGCAATTTCAACATGAGAAACCGTATCACCTGTTGTAGACGGTACGGTTTCTGATCTTGAAATTTCCGCTGTTTGTGTCAACCCAATACGTTGTCGATAACCTTGATCTTGGCATGTGTGTCTCCAAAGTCATGAGGGCTCTTCTGAATCTGAAGGGCAAAGACCGCCCTAGTTTGTTGAATTCGAATTTGAATTATTACTCCCGATATACACCCACTCACGCACGCACTCAGACAGCCAGCCCAATGGAGGATTCCAATTGATCCATCAACTATATGCCGTCATCATCATCTATGTGAGGCGTGGGATGACGTCATGATCAATTGCGTCATGCATGCCGTAGATACGATCGTCACGAAAGCTTAATTGATGACAGCCAATGCGTTGTTGTAGGAATTGTATGTGCTTTCTATTTAATAAACCTGCTGTTGAATATTTTGAAACTAATTTGACTGGGTGCTGTTGCTGCCCTATTAAAAAATGTTCAAAAGCTCACCCTGTATAGTTTTCTATCCCCAGCACGGGCGAAGTGTGTGTGGAGATGGGCGGGCCATAGCTAAACCTGGATTCATTCAATTAATACGCATTCTGGTTGGGAAAATACAAATGGTATTCTACTTTATTCCCTCTGAAGTTACTACCTGCGCTCAGGTCAGACACGCGTGTAGACATCTTGCATGGCTAATATTATTGCCCCTCAGTAATGCCACATGGTCAATTGCTGCTAATCCATTGGTTAAGATCATGGATGGATTAACTGGTATTTCCCTCGCGCGAGGGCAATAATGCACATTAAAGAGACCCCATCCTCGCGCGCGCGAACACGCACGCACGTGCGCACGCACACACACACCACCCCTTTCCGCGCCCAGTGCGAACAAGTTGTTTTGGTTTTACTGAGCAGCTTGAATGGAAGAATCCAGTTTTAGTTATGCCCCACCCATCCCTAGCTAAGTTCCGCCCATATCCAGCTAAGATTCGCCCATCTCTAGCTAAGCTCCACCAACGCTTTGTCTGTGTTGTGATAAATCGATGCATGCACTCTCTGAATCTCAATTTCCCGACAAAAATACAGGTAACCTGTTGTGTCCAGTCAAATTATTTTTAAAATATTCAACAAAATGTTTACTAAATAGTACATTTCCGACAGCTTGACGAACTATTATGCGTTTATGTTAGCGATCTCGCTTCGACGATTCAATCGCCTCTTCATCGTTCAGTAAACCATTGTCAACCCGAATTCCCTCTCGTAATGGATGATTCCAGTTTATCCCTCAATCACATGACGTCATAATCAACTGCGTGGCGTATAGGCTGACATCATAATCAACTACGTCATGAATGATTGCGTTTAATTGATAATAATTGTATTATTAGCTAAATGATTGCAATATTTAATATAGTTAATTGATGACTCCAGTTTCTCAGTCAATCATATGACGTCATAATCAACTAAGCCACATGTAGATGGGTGGGACATGGCTACAACTGGATTCCGCCATTCAAGCTGCGCATTAAATCTAAAACACGCTTTTCGCGTTTTTCAGGTCATAATCAATTACGTTATGAATGCTGCGATATATTCCGTCACAAACGCTTAATAGTCCGACAGGTTGTGCGAATTGTATGTCTTTACTATTTAATAAACCGTCAGTTGAATATTTAGAAACTAATTTGATCTGGCGCTGTTGCTGCCATAGGCAGTAACAGCGCCCAGTCAAATTAGTTTCAAAATATTCTACAGCTTACCTGTATGGTTTTCTAGTAATTGATAGTCAGTGAGTTCAGGAATCGATCGATGAACACAGTCAAAGTGTGCGTGGAGCTTAGCTATCGATGGGCGGGGCATAGCTAAAAGTGTATTCCTCTATTAGAGAAGCATTTCCACTATAATCCATACACATGACCACGGTTTCGTCCACCATTTTGAATATTTAATTAGGTAGAGTAAGAACCGAAATAAACAAACGCTCGCGTATCGGCTACTCCACCAGATATCATTGGTTGAGATAGATGTCGCACTGTTGAATTGTTCGCCACAAAGAGTTACTTGTACTGCACAGATAGCATATTAAATAAGATTATGTAATTTATGGCCGTACCCAACATACCAGTGTCTATATCTGGAACTCCAGCCTCGATGGACTCACACCAACTCCAGCCGAGTACTAGAAATTGATGACCTTATATAATACCAACACAATCTATCAATTATTACTTGCTCATTGACATTTCAGTTTCTGGCCAAATATGTTTTGGTTTGAAATCACCCGCATACCCATCAGCCCGCCAACTAGGACGGGGGTTGGGTGGGTGGGGTGGAGGGAGGGTGTGATGTGTGTGCGTGCGTGTGCGCGTGTACGCGCGCGCGTGTGTGCGTTTGTGTGTTCTAGATTAAGATATGAATTTTTTGCAGGAATTAAACACCCATAATTAATTAAAGTAATTTAACTTGCTGTATTAAGCATCCCCAGCCCGTTTGACATATTCCCACTTACCACAAAGGGAGGGAATAGTTGATAAAAGTATGGACTTGAGATTCAGCCTCTTAATTCAAGGCCCTCCTCCAGGTGTACATACTTTACCAACTTTCTGAATCCATCATTGGAATTACATGATACAAAACAACCAATACCATAGTAATTCAGTGTCTAAATCGAGTGTCACAGTGGAATATCTATGGGGTGTGTGGGAGGGGTGACAGATTTCCCCACCCACCCACTACTCCAGAGCCTCTGCCAGAAATTTGGGGGAAATATTCATTGCCCAGATAATTTGCACAGAATTGTGTTACTCGATCAGAATGCAAGATATGACTTCTCAGGACATATGCTTTTATGTTACTCTAAGAATTCTTACTTCTCTAAATTGTTCAAAGTAATGTGGAGATTTCTTTGACTATTTCGTTGGGTTTACTGAACAAAGCATAGAATCACCATTGACGTGTGACCCTCATAATCAGTGAAAATATTTCTCAGTTCTTTAGACTATATAGTATCTGGCTAGAATTACCTCGTGTATATATTTCAATGAGCTAAATATGAAACGTGCTGTATGGTTTGTAAGTAATTTCCCTAAGATGTAGCATAGTACTAATTAGTTTCAGTCAAATTGTTTTAAAAATAAATTTAAAGCCAACACTGCACATAATTAATAAACCCGATGCATTAAAATTCAGCAAATATTGTCAATGAATGAAAAGAATTGAGAGCAGACCCCTCCCTCCACACCACACTCACTTAGTATTTACCCCTCTGGTTACCATAGTTATCATGGTCATCCGTGACTCCAGATGGATTGGAATAAAACACATTTATACATTTGCTCAGTTTTTAGTTGCGACTCATCTTGCTTTGTCTGTCTCGTGGTTTAAACACAGCTTATTTTTTTCTTATTAAAGTGGGAGAACTGTACGATATTTGTTGTTGGTGTGTCTCCCACTTGCAAATAAATACAGTTCATTATTTACAAATTATGAGGCGGTTTACATAATAGAATAATATAAGCTTGTACATAATAATAATAATAACAATGGTAAAAGCATACATGTTGATGAAATTGGGATAAGTATTTTGAGAATGTAGATAGAGCAGAATTGGAGTTACAAAAGAGAGCGTAGTGTAAAAAGTTAAGCCAGATTTATTAGGTTGGATTTCACACCTGCTTGTTCGTACGAAGTGTTCCTTAGATTACATGCGTAGTGGGTCAATGCTATAGAAGTAACCCCTCCTATATCGGCTTAACACTCGGAAGGCCAAGCCTGCCATGACGACCCATGGTCTCTCCAGTGGCAAATCCTAAAATAATCATCTCCCGGCCTACAAATGGACACTGACTAAGAATACAATATTTGGACCTTCCTGACAAACAATCCCGTAATGGTCAAGACGGCCAAACGAACTCTTCATAAAGCTATTTTGATAAATTCCAGTGGTTAAAGGTTCACATTCACATCAAAGTCGTGAAAATAGAATTGTCAAACTTGTATAGCCCTAGGGGTCCAAACAGCGTATCTAAATGTAACGAAACGAAATAAATCCCAACACATGACATTTCCACCTCGCAAAAATCAATACAACCTTTTTAGATGTTAAGTTGAATTAGAGACTTGTGTCTCCAATTAAACTTCGCAACTTCAAAATTCTATCAATCAATGCACAATCAAATCATCACATGCTAAGATCCACCCCACCTCCCCATATCCACGCACACAACCTAAGCCTCCAAAAGTACACACAGCAACAATTCCACCTTAAAATACATTAGTGCGAATATGCACCCCACTCTTATAAGAAGAACATTCTGTTGGCCAGGGAACGGACATTCTCTGAGCGGAAAGTTCAATTTTCTGTCAAATCTTGACCATTAATGGGCACATTATTTAACCATCATCGCGAGCGATTTGAGGCGCTGTTGACGCAGGAAATGTTAAAACTATTTAAACCGTCCAGTATCGATGAGGTACTGGCAAACAAGTGAGGACACTTTGAGATTTATGTCTGCATTGTAGTTCTCAACGACCTGGAGCAATTCTTTAGACGTCAGGTTATTGGATGGGATATTCATTAGAATTAATTCATTGTAAAATGATATTCTTTGGTTGGTGTTGAGTGGACAGTAGAGAGGGTAGTGACCTGCTGCTTTATCTTGCTATCCCCAGGGACACCTCGGAGAGTCTGATAAGACATTGTCGTAGCGATGTCTTTTTAAATTGCTGCAGTTGTTGCGCAGCCGACAGTAAGATATGTTGCCAGGTCTTTGGCCCACATAGTACCACCTAGGTGGGGCTCGTATATAAGACATTAATTTTAATTTATTTTTCAATTCATGTAGTGTTGGAAACATTGTAAATGTGTCGGGGATTGTATTCCAGTCATTATAAGCCATATCTCCAGACGACGGCTATGAAGTCACGTTTTGTTGTTGTTGTTGTTGTCGTTGTTGTTGTTGTTGTTATTGGTGGTGGTGGTCGTCGTCTTGGTGGTGGTGGGGGTGGATGTGTTGCTGTAGTGGCTGTTGTTGTTGTTGTTGTTGCTGTTGTTGTTGTTGTTGTTGTTGGTGGTGGTGGTGGTGGTGGTGGTGGTGGTGGTGGTGGTGTGGGTGGTGATAGTGACGGTGTTGTTGTACTGGTCGTCGTCGTCGTCTGCGTTGTTGTTTTACGTTGTTGTTCTTTGCGGCGATTCTGCATTTTCGTCGTCACTTTCTTATCATCGTTTTTTATCATTGTATTTCTCATTGTTGCTGTCCTTCTCTAGGGGACACCCCGCTTGATTTCACAATGCATGCATTAGTTATCCTCCACTACGTAATACATAATTATTATCATGTCTATCTAATTTATATGCGACTAATTAACCGATGTAATCCAAATTACCTGTCAAACTGTATTAACCCGCCTGTCTGCTGAGTTTTTGCGGACGACATATTCTGCGGGTTATATATCTGGACCTGGGTTATATCTCTGGATCTGCTAAATATTTTGAAAACAATTTGACCGAAAGTCGTTGGTGGCTATGCCACCAACGACTTTCAGTCAAATTGTTTTCAAATTATTCAGCAAGTCAGAAGTTTTTTCTATTTGAAATTATTGTCAGGTGCGGTTTTGTGATATTTAACGCGATCACCCAACAGCACGACATATATTATGTAAACTTGATTACGTCAATGTTATGTAGTGTCTTTTCGCGTTTCCGATTGAACTCTAACACAAATCTCGTTAAAAATGAAAACATTTATAGATGATAACAAAGTGACAGCTATTTCAAATATTCATTTTCAGAAGAACATTTTATTAATATACATTATATAGATTGTTTTGCCCATACAATTGCCGTATTCCGTATTTAAATGTCAGAAATCGACCATTATCTTTATAGATGATGACTCCCATGTGCACGCGAATGGCCCTTTTGAGATGACTCCGCACCGTTTCATAAATCACAATTCCGTGTTTCATACTTTAGATACTAAGATAATACCAAAAATGTTTGAAGGATTGCTATGCATGCACTGATTATTATTAGTTAGTTAATTAAATTCGAATTCTGGTAACGGGTTTCTTTTTCAACAGCAATATACAAATGACTGGTGAAAGTCGTGTTAATATCCAGGATAGCGCAGGTTACTAGGTCTGTATGGACCCAATACCGGGACACATTGGCCTGGTATTAGCCCAGTAGCGGCCCAGTAGTGTGCGTTATCCCGGATGCTACACCGCAAACACCAATACAATGGATGAATGCAATATAAGCTATGGCCCGCCCATCGCTAGCTAAGGGTGTATTCTTAGGGTCCCGCACACCCATCTAGCAAACCCAACTATATCCAACTCCCATATCTAGCAAACCCAACTATAGCCATCTCCCGTATCCAGCGATCACAACTATTGCCATCCCCAGCATCTAGGAAACCTAACTATGGCCACCTCCCGCGTCTAGCCAACCCAACTATATCCAACTTCAACATCTAGCGAACCTACCTATAGCCACCCCCCCCCCCCCCCGCATATTGCGAATCTAACTATAGCCATCTCCTGCATCTTGCAAACCCAAGTACAGCAATCTCCCGCATCTAGCCAACCCATCAATGAACCCGCTCGTGAATTGGGAGCATTTAAAAAAGGACTCTAGATGTAGGCTAGAAAACCATCACATAAGGTGGTGTGTAAATACACGTCACCGCAGGCAAACGTACAGATGTGATGTAGGCATATCCATTTCACTGACACACAGCTTGCTGATAAATTTAATTTTTACTAACTGTGCTAACCCTTAAACGTAAACATATTGATTAATAATTAATCATTTTTATGAGAAAACATTTTTGTGGCATGTTGCTTCTGTCGCGTCCAGCACGACATGCTATTTTCAGAAAAATACAAATTTCTTTTGGCAACAGCTCACACAATATGTAGAACCCTGGCAGCAGCTGGTACACCCCAACCCCCCCCCCCCCCCCCCCCCTCAGATTGATATCGATTTAGGAGCGAATTTAACGATTTCAAATCCGTGAATATCTAATCACCCGACCACCACCGCACAAGTAAAATCTCTCCCCAGGTGATAGTCGTAATTGACTTAACAAACATTAAACTCTTTATCTTCGCTGACAGAAGAAACTTTAATTTCCATATTTGACAAATGATAGAAGACTGGGAATTTAATTTCCGCCAATGACAGATAGGTGCTTGTCAATTGGACCCTGGTTAATGCGAGTTTCGTCTTGTTATTTTCTCGCTTTAAGCGTTGTTCGGCAAAACGATTGACCAGAAAACATGCGTTTATGAATATATAATTTTATTTTTATACCTGAAATTGTCCAGTATATTTTGTTTTCGGACACGATAAAGCGATTACCTGGCCACTGGACAGATTTTAGCGCGTTTTATACTATTTACTTCTATTTCGTCGCCAATGGCTTTAATTTTTTCACAACTCGCTAGATTTCTCCCAGATAATGTCAGAAATTAAACCCTGTGAAAACAAGAGTGTCTTCAAAACGGCATTAGCATTACAATAAACTTTGCTGTTAATAAATAAATTAACTTCTTTATGTTCACACTTTTGTTACAAATGTCTAAATCAAATTATTTCTGCTAAAAAATACGTTTTCCAGTTTCACCCCCACCCTCCAAATTACAGTCCAGCGAAATCGTATGTGTATTTTTATATCCGCTGAATCCGTAGCGTCTAGACAGGTATTGTGTGTACTAGCGCCTATATGAATGAATGTGTGCCTATATATAAACAATACAAATGAAGATCAAAGCGAGCCGGTCAATATTACCTGTCAATTTTGTCAGTTTACATCAAATGTGATATAGAATTTCACCGACGATGTGTAAAAAGGTATAGCCCCGTAGAACCGGCCGAGATCATGTAGTCCCTCGAGGCGTATAGCAATTTACGGCCAAGCCGGTATAAACGTACCGTGTTGATAATTTTGAAAAATATTTTAACGGAAAACTGTTACTGCCGTATAGACGGCAACGGCAACACGTCAAATAAGTTTCAAAATAATATGTTTGACACTGACCGTGTTATTAGGCTAGTATCGAAGATGTCGGTCTGAAATGGTTAATTGGATTAAAACAGTTTGCGAAGGACTTGTCTGAGCTGATCGTATCAAGGGTATTGTAACCTGTATTCATATTATTTTCTTATTTATTTATCGATTAGCAAATAATTATGTACGTGTATTAATAAACCGTGCGTGCGTGCGTGCGTGCGTGCGTGCGTGCGTGCGTGCGTGCGTGCGTGCGTGCGTGCGTGCGTGCGTGCGTGCGTGCGTGCGTGCGTGCGTGCGTGCGTGCGTGCGTGCGTGCGTGCGTGCGTGCGTGCGTGCGTGCGTGCCTGCCTGCCTGCCTGCCTGCCTGCCTGCCTGCCTGCCTGCCTGCCTGCCTGCCTGCCTGCCTGCCTGCGTGCGTGCGTGCGTGCGTGCGTGCGTGCGTGCGTGCGTGCGTGCGTGCGTGCGTGCGTGCGTGCGTGCGTGCGTGCGTGCGTGCGTGCGTGCGTGCGTGCGTGCGTGCGTGCGTGCGTGCGTGCGTGCGTGCGTGCGTGCGTGCGTGCGTGCGTGCGTGCGTGCGTGCGTGCGTGCGTGCGTGCGTGCGTGCGTGCGTGCGTGCGTGCGTGCGTGCGTGCGTGCGTGCGTGCGTGCGTACATGCGTGCGTACATGCGTGCGTACATGCGTGCGTACATGCGTGCGTACATGCGTGCGTGCGTCTGTTTGGGCTGGGGAGATGGCGGGCAAGCGCGTGAGCGAGCGGATGTGTGAATCGGAGATTGGTAGCGGGCCGGCTGGTGGGCGGTCGGGTGGGTGGGCGGGCGGGTAGACGGGAATGTGGGTGAGTAGACGGATGGGTTGGCAGGCGCATGGGTGGGCGGATCGTTGGGCCAGCACAGTCGTGCCATAGTATTACAAACTGACGCGTGCATGTGCTCATGGTTTAGAAACTGAAAGTAGTTCTGACAATTACTATGAAATATTGAAGACTTTCAGATGCTTCTGGCTCTGGAGATGACCATGACGGTTAACATTTTCAGTCTTCATTTTGCTAAACTCTTGTCCCGATTTATGGTTACTCTAGTTTAACCCGTTGTGTGTCAACAGCGCTTCAAAGCGCTCAAAATGACTTTTATCAATTAAGCCTTTAACTTGTCAAAAGTTTGCAAGCAAATTGAATCTTCTGCTCAGCGAATGACCATTTGCTGGCCAAGAGAAGACTTGAATTTAAGAAAAGCATTTTAGGAGGTGTTTTGTTAACCGGCTTGACGATTAAAGGGTTAATGATCGAGAAAATCTAAAGTTTTTGTTTAGTCAGTGTGCATTTGCAGGCCAAGAGAATACTATTTTTGAAAATTTATCACAGGAATGACTGGCTCGGTAACCGAGCCAGTCATTCCAGTGGTAAATTTTCAAAAAACAGTTTTCTCTTAGCCTGCAAATCGACAGTCTCGAGACAACTGTAGAGGAAGTATTGTCCGGTTTTGCCATTATAAACCACAAGATGGTACATGAGAGGTTAAATTATCAAACTTGGTCGCCGCTGGGATATTATCGGACTGAATGAACTTTCAGTTCAGTGTATTGACACGAGTGTGTGGTTGCTGTCGTAACACGAGCATCATTGAGATATGCGTTCATTGAATGTGGATATATACACATGACACTTTTCACACAATAACGACAAAGAAGATGATGAGGAGGAGGAGGAGGACAACGACGATGATGACGATAAGGAGAATGATGACGATGAAGACAAAGATGACGACGTTAAACGACAATGACAACATCAACAATACAAAAGCAATAACAACGATGGCGAAAAGAACACCAACACCAACATCAAGAACAGCAACAGCAATGACAACAAAACAACAAAAACAAAAACGAAAACAACAACAACAACAACAACGACGACGACGACGACGACGACAACAACATCAATAACACTAATATCAACAGCTTCATCAAACAAAACGACAAAAAGTCGGACGACAACACCAACAACAACAACAACAACAACAACAACAACAACAACAACAACAACAACGACGACGACAACAACAACAGTAGCAGCAGCAACAACAACGATAATAATGATAATGATATTGATAATAATAATTATTATGATCTATGGCATAGATGTATACTGTATCTTGTAAAAAACTAAATCTAACTGCAAAACAGTAATCTGATGGTGAAACTGTTAACTTTTTGATCCCAAAAGCCCACACACCAAATATCCGTTACAATTATTGAATTATATATTTATTATGTTGGATATTTTCAAACTAATTTTACTTGAAACTGTTGCTCACAAATTAGTTTCAAAATATTCAACGGCGTTCCTGTAAAATTACCTTAAATTCCAGACCCTGGAAACTAAGGCCATGTTCTCACTGGAGAGTTACTAGGGAATAACGCCATACCTCAGTATTGAGTTACGCCAGTTAAGTCTCCAGCGAGAACACGGCCTTAGAGTTAGGATACACTGAGAACAACCTGATTTAATGAGTTATCTCCCGCACATTTGTGAATTTGTCTGATCAATTTAACAGGAGTATCTAGATTATCTAAAGTACACGCTCTATATACAATTTGAAAGTATATACTAACATAATTTTATTAGCGAATACGTACCAGCTTACTTTTTTATAGCTTCGGATGATATTGAAATACATATATCCACTTGACCTACTTAATTCACCTTCCAGAGCATCCATCTATCATCTGACATTATATGACGTCATAATTAGCTAAGCGGCGTATAGGGTGGCGTCATAATAATTACGTCATAAATGATTCTATTTGACCCGTCTGTAACTCTCAATAGTCCGACACGTTGTACGAATTACATGTGTCTACTATTTAATAAACATGATGTTGAATATTTTTAAAACTAATTTGGCTGGACGCTGTTGCTGCCACAGGCAGCAACAGCGCCCAGTCAAATTAGTTCCAAAATATTCAATAGCTTACCTGTATAGTTTTCTGGAAATTAATAGTCGCGGAGTTCAGAGATCGATCGATCCCAACACGAGCGAGGTGTGGGTGGAGCTTAGCTAGAGATGGGCGGAGCATTGCTAAAAATGGAAAGTATACTATGCATTAGTATAATTAACATACAGGCCCAAACTTAAAGCAGTGCAGCAAGTGCATTTGCACAGGACCCCCCCCCCCCCCCCACCTCACCCTACCAACCCCCGTCGCCCCCGCACCACCACCCCCACCCCCCCACAAATTTCAAGGGGACCCAAATAGTGACACGAAACTTCTATTTTGTTTTAATGCTTGGCGTCCCTGCGTAACTTCAGGTTACACGCATCGATGTCACTCCTATAGTACATCATGAATCAGTCACCACGTTTCCAAAAGAAAACAATTTCGAACACGCTGCAAATTTTTTTTGAACATAATTGAACTGGAAGACATTGCTGCCTCTCCCCTCCCCCACCCCTCCCCCCAAACATTCAACATTAAAGTATTCAACAACATCTTTATTAAATAATAATAAAGACATACAATTGGTACAACAGCGTATTAATCTAAGTCATTCATGACGTCATTGATTATGACGGCATCCTACACGTTACGTAGTTGATTAAGACGTCTTATTATGGATAGGAAAACTGGACAGGTGCAGTCCAGGATCAAATATTCTTCAACCCATAATTTAATGAACATAGCAGCTTTACAAATCCACAAGGCTGGCGGATGGCGCGCGTGCTATGTACATGATGATATCCAGTCATTCCAGTGGTAAATTACAAAAAAATTGTCTCCTTTTGGCCTGCAAATAGACATTCCTTAAAGCCATTGCAAAGGCCGGTTTTTGGGTGGCTTCGTCGTGAAAGAGGGTTAGATAGAATCCGATATTAACATCAAATCAAACACGAAGGAACACGTGTGGATATTTTGAAACTAATTCCACTAGAAGCTTTTGTTTCTCACATATCAGTTCGAGCATGCGCGGTATAAGATATACCGTATGATTAAAGTGACCGAGCCTCGAGAAGATTTAATATCAAGCAATTAAATCACACATCAGCCTCTAAACATCTATGTCAGGTGAATTTAAAATTAATTTCTAATGATTAATCGCATGAAAGTAATGGCTCGCACCTGTCGAAACCTGTGATTTATATTCTACCACAGGCGATATCTTACCTTAATGACGCGCCATACTGGGCCGGGACTGGACCAATAGCGGACCTATTGGCCCGCTACATGCCCAGTAATATGCGTTACTATGGTATTGTCTTGCTGAGACAGCAGTTCAAAACAATACATTTTGCTCTAAATCGAAATAAGATTGGTGAGAGAAGCCACTTTCTCAACTAGCCTATGCAACAGATAGGGAATAATAGGGTAACTATACATGAGTGCTATAGCATATGCTGAGGCTAGTTTGACGGGGGGGGGGGGGGGTGGGGGGGGGGTGGGTTCGAATCTGCCTTTTGCAGCAACGGCTCCCGGTCCGGTTGGTTGCAAAATACTGTTTACAAAATTGTAATTCCACAAGACCATACATACAATTGACCTTTCCAGTTTATCCATCCGTCATATGATGTCATAATCAACTACGTCTGGCGTAGGATGACGTCATAATCATTACGCTATGAATGACCTGATTTAGTTCATCTTAAACGTGTAATGGTCAGTCAGGTTGTATGAATTGTATGTCTTTACTATTTAATAAACATGGTGATGAATATTTTTAAACTAATTTGACTCGGCGCTGTTGCTGCCATTGCACCCAGTCAAATTAGTTTCAAAATATTCAACAGTTTACCTGTATAGTTTTCTGAAAATTGATAGTAAGGGAGTTCAGGGATCGATCGATCCTAACACGGGCGAAGCGTGGTTGGAGCTTAATTAGGGATGGGCGGGGGA
>CM067367.1:23531556-23549056 GCA_034401795.1 Chaetoderma sp. LZ-2023a
GGTGGTGGGGGTGTGGTGGGTGTGGTGGGTGTGGTGGTGGTGGGTGTGGTGTTGTTGTTGTTGTTGTTGTTGTTGTTGTTGTTGCAACAAATAACTACCCAGATAACGCCGCTTCCTGTCCAGCATCGACTTACTAAAATGTGTTATTGGGGTAGTATACAGGTACTGGCAAACTAAGGAGCCAACAACAAACCAAGACATAGATATAAAAAGGAAATTGTTAATATCAAATCATTAATTTTAAAATACAGAATAATATTACAAAAAGGTGAATATAAATAGATAATAAATAAAAATACAAGCGCAATTGATGGGAATTAAACATCAATAAATCTGAGGCTGAATTCTCCATTTTATTATTATTTACGATAATAAAATACGATTTTACAATATCATAGCGCCTACGTATTATCATAAAATAATATAACCGCTTTTCAGAAATTCTGAAATTAGCATGTTTTAATTGATTTACATGTAAAAACACAAAAATTAAATATATATCGGGATTGTTGTCTATTTTCTGAGACGTTTTACAAACGTATTGACAATTCGGGACGTCATCTGTTTCGTATCCTTACTCCCAGACGTGTGATAAAGTTTCGAGCTCTGTTATCGCAGATCAAAAGTGTAATTTTTACTCATGTTCACGTTCGTTTATTAAATAATCTATTTAATATTATTTAAAAAATAAACTCGTGTTCATTTTTTGAACACTTTGTTGCTGAAAGCTGTTGCTGTCGTAGAGAGCAACAGCTTTCAACAGCACAGTTTCCAAAATATTCACCAATACACATTACGGGTTCTAAATTAAAAAAACGTATAAAGAAAACGCATTAGCACAAGGGTTAACTGACAGATCAAACCATTTTCCAAAGGTGTAATATTAATTAGTCCCTGTTCTCGCTTTTCAAAATGTGCTTAGCTTATTTTTCTGATCGCTCGTTTGAGCGCCTCTAGGCGGGAAAATGAGCGTTTTTCGAGCCAGATTACACCTCGATAACGGCTATAGCTGAGTTGATCGGCGCCATGATAGCTAGCGGGGGTCTGTAGCTCCCGGCCCCGGCGCTTCATACTCCACCCGGGTACCTATACGACGTACGTTTCATTTGTCGTGGTATGATTATGATTTGTATTAGTGAAAAAGAAAATTGTAGTTACTTTTCCTTAAATGTTTTTACGAGAATTGATACATTTAAAATGTTCTCGTCGCTTTTAGTGACAACAGATTTAAATTGCAGAGAGATAACCTTGATAACGCTTTTAGAACTGACTCCCTAGAGGAAGCGTTCACACGTAGATAGATATAATATTTAGAAAGAAGAACGCCCCATTAGTCGAAGATGACAATTCCGAAATCGAAGAACGAAGGAACACTGACAAAACAGTAAACAATGACATCGACAGTGCTAGCAAAAAATACATATTGACAGCAAGAGCAACAACAACGACGACGACGGTGACGACGACGGTGACGATGACGGGGGTGGCGACGACGACGACAACTTGGCTGGAACATTGCTCGTGGGTTTCCGACGATGCCGGCTAAATTTGGGGGCAAAGGGTCAACGGCCACGATCATAGTAATCTGATTAGTATGATTATTTCGAAAACCACGTGCCTGAAACATAGACTTTTCAACAACTCTGGTTCTACTAGAGAAATCTTCACCAAATTTGGGTGGGGGGTTTCCCAAGGGTTTCGGAAGATGTGGTCAAATTTTATATCAAGGTCATACTGACACCCGCAGTTACCGAGATTCTATCGAGCCAGTTCTTAACTGGACGCGAGTTAATATACCTTTCCAGTTTATCCATCCGTCAAAAGACGTCATAAACAACTACGTGGCGTGTAGGATGACGTCATGATCAAGTACAGCATGAATGACTCGATTTAGTCCGTCTTGAACGCTTAATAGCCCGACACGTGCGAATTTTTTGTCTTTACAATTTAATAAACATTCTGTCGAATATTTTGAAATTAATTTGACACGGCGCTGTTGCTGCCATAGGTAGCTACCCAAAAGCGCCCGGTCAAATTAGTTTCCAAATATTCAACAGCTTACCTATATAGCCTTTTGGAAATTGAGTCAGGGAGTTCAGGGATCGATCGATCCCAACACAGGCGATGTGCGTGTGAAGCTAAGCTAGGTATGGGCGGGGCATAGCTAAAACTGGAACGGTCTATTTTCCTTCCCGTTCAAGATTGACATATCGTTGTGGATATATAAACATTATTAATACTTGTAGTAAAATCAAAACTTGGCGGGCGTTAAGTACAAAATAGTAATACGTTACATCCGTGCGTTGGACCTCATAAAAATGTTGGCATTTATCGTATTTATTACGGTTTCACGAGCATCTAATCTTGTTTCACAAATCGTTATGATGTGCGAATTTAGAAAAAGAGCGCTTTTCCATCGGGTTTCTTCATAAATATAATTTATGGCAATCCACCTTTCCAGAGTATCCATCGATCACCAGACCTCATATTACGTCATAATCAGCTCAGCGCATGTATGATGACGTCATAATCATTACGTCACAAAGGGTTCCATATAGACCGTCACCAAATCTCAAATAGTCCGACGCGTTGTATGAATTGCATGTCTTTGTAATTATTTGCTATTTAATAAACATGCTTTTGAATATTTTGAAACTAATTTGACTGGGCGCTGATGCTGCCTTAGGCAGCAACAGCACCCAGTCAAATTAGTTTCAAAATATTCAACAGCTTACTTGTGTAGGTTTTTTTTGGAAATTGTTAGTCATGGTGTTCAGAGATCGATCGATCCTAACGCGAGCGAGGTGTGGGTGGAGCTTAGCTAGAGATGGGCGGGGCATAGCTAAAACCGGAAAGGTCCAGTTTGTGAAGGCGTATGTTATTTTTGTTCACTGCGTGTAAAATAGAGCATTACTGGTTATAGAATAACGTGTCATTTGGGATTTTTATTCACAAGTATCCTGACAATATTGGTACATCTTTCGCCCTTGGTATATTGTAATGTGATTGCAAAATGTGGTGCATGATTACCCGCAAGGGTACTTAGGCTGCAGCCTAGGGTCTCGCGCTAGGCTACAGCCTAGGGTCTCGCGCTCAAAGGGGTCTCGCGCTTTAAACCAAAACAGAAAACACATTTTAAAGGGTTTTTTCTATAGACTACGTAACGCAATGAAGAGACAAACTCGGTACCATATGCACTACAGTAATACAGTCGTCCTGGTGAATGTTCATCTGCCGTCCAAGAGACGAGGATTTTTGAAAATGTACCACTGGAATGACTGGCTCGGTAACCAGTCATTTCATTCGTACATTTTCAAGAATATTTTTCTCTTAGCCGGCAAAGGAACATTGGCTATGCAAAGACGTGGATCTAACGCAATGAAGAGACAAACTCGGTAATACAGTCGTCCTGGTTAATGTTCATCTGCCGTCCAAGGGACGAGGATTTTTGAAAACGTACCACTGGAATGACTGGTTCGGTAACCAGTCATTTCATTCGTAAATTTTCAAGAATATTCTTCTCTTGGCCTGCAAAGAAACATTGGCTATGCAAAGACGTGGATCTTATTTTCCTTATTATACGACGTTGATGGTCAAAAGCTGAGGATTGTCCATTTGCATGACGAGAGAATACTATTTTCGTAAATTTCACAGCTAAACTTACAAAAATTGTCTTCTCTTGATCTTCAAAATTTTTAATTCTGTCGAAAAATCTTGGCCAACTATGCCAAATAGGGCACAGATTGCATCTCCGAGCGTCTAGATTTAAAAAGCAAACCCTTAGGGGCTCTGACGTAGGGCCTCCCAGCAGATTAAGCCGATATTGAGTTGGTGTCTATAGGTTGAAGCCATTAGTCTGTTTATTGGTCCAATATTGACCCAACATGAAATGATGGCTATGTTGTGAAGAGAGATCAGTTTGTTGGTCATAAAATAATTATTATTGTTTAAGAAATATTGCTCTGTTTTTTTGCGAGGAGAAGTTATGTGTTTGCGTGACCTATTCTTTAGGTCGTATGCATACTAGTGCAGGTGACTGGGCCAGTACTGTCCCAGTACCGACCAAGTAAGCTGAGTTATCAGACATCGCGTGATGTTGTCAACTGCGTGCTGCAGCTGGATCAGGGGTGGATCGGTGATACTTTGGTGTAGAACTCCTATGGCTCTGTAGACAATTTAATCCATGGCTCGCGCGGTCAGAGCATCCAGGCGAGCAGTCATCGGTCATAGCGGGACAGCAACGGAGCTTTCACGCTATGTTACTGAACCCTCGCTTGCTCACACTCCGAGACTCTAACTTGCACTATCATCTTGCCAACCTGACGACACTGACCAATTTCCAGTCTTGTTTCGGCTCTAGATCTGTTTTCGGAGAGAATTCCAATACTTGTCAGTACAGGAGATACCCCCCCCCCCGCCCCTTTATTGAGGGACAATACATTCTTTTCGGCTCTCTCGCTTATCCGAATGCGTATTTTATATCCAGCTTATCATTACAGTGCTTACATACTATGGAACAAGTTATTGGTTTGATTGGCGTCTATAGAGTCCCTGTCTCCAGGTCTCATGTAAGCCAGATCTATGCAGGTTTTTGTTATTTCAGTCTATTATTGGTAACTTCCCCGAATTTTACACTGGTACCCAGTTTTACTTCCGGCTGGAGAGAGGCAACGATGAGTGAAAGAGATTGCCTATGTTTCTACCGATTGTCTGTCAGCCACGTGATCGCCTGGCAGTCGGCCGGGGTTTGAATAACCACGCTAACACCACGGCCAATTCACATTTCCAGAGTATCCATCTATCAATCTGACGTCATATGCCGTCATAATCACATAGGCGGCGTGTAGGATGACGTCATAATCATTACGTCATAAATGATTATATATGGCCCGTCTTTAACTCTTAATAGTCCGACAATTTGTGCGAATTGTATGCATGTACTATTTAATAAACATGGCAGCAACATCACCCAGTCAAATTGGTTCCAAAATAATCAATAGCTTACCTGTATAGTTGTCTGGAAATTGATAGTCAAGGAGTTGAGAGATCGATCGATCCCATCAAGAGCGAAGTGTGGGTCGAGCTTAGCTAGCGATGGGCGGGGCGTGGCTAAAATGGGCCGATTCGGGCGACGGATCGCCCATGTGTAATTGGTATTAATTTCGTTGCAATCGGCGAATGACCCGCTTACTGGACCGGTACTGGACCAATACCGGATCAAATAGTACCAAGCTTGGCCCAATACACGTCAAGTAGCCCGCGTTATCCAGCCCTATCTATCCCAACATGGTCGAAAGTGTGGATGGAGATTAACTAGAAATGAGCTGGGTATGGCTAACACCGGAAAGGCTCATTAAAATGTTGAAAGAACAGTACCAAGAAACAACTCACAAGCTTTTTAACTTTAATCTGTTACGGTTTATCTTTTCGTTATTGCATAGCGACCTGTTATTGTCTAACCGGAGCAGAATGGCAGCAAACGGAGACGATATATAGTTCACGGTAGCAGAGCTTCTATAGGATCCGTTTAAGTTCAGATTATGAACTAAGAGGTGACCTTGACGTTGATTTGAGAATATAAGCCACTAACCAGTCTCTTCCGTAACCATTTAAGTTTAACCATCAAATTCGTTCAAGAAAGTCTCACATTTCTCATAGAAAATGTCCATTTACAGGCTAAGAGGAGATTTTTCTCTGGCGATTTACCGATAGAATTACTGGCCTACTTATAGAAAACCAGTCTTCCATTGGTAGATATTTGTAATTGTCTTTTGTTTGTCTGTAAATTGCCTTTTCTCACGACCAATGCAGAAGCTTTTTTTTGGTCGGCTTGGGTGGTACATAGCTAAGCCTTTTATCTCCGGACCGTCTAAGGCCGTGTTCACATCAGATAGTTAATCCGGAGTAACGTCATACTCCGGTATGGCGTTACACAGTGATGGTTGTGGTACATGGCGGGGAAGGGATGCACTTAAGGCAATGCAACGAGTGCATTTGCACACGCCTCCACACCCACCCACCCCAACCAGAGACATACAAATTATTTTTGTGTTAATTTTTGGAGGCCCTTACATACTTCCAACTTACACGCATAGATGTCACGGCTATATGTATAAGACTGACGCGGCAAACTCCCACAACTTTCTAACCTCAGGCTAGAGTGGTGGGGGAGGTTGTGGTGGAGGTGGAGGTCGTGGTGGTGGTGGTGAATGTTGGAGTTCTGCCGGTGGAGGTCGTGGTGGTGGTAGTGGTGGTGGTGGAGGTGGAAGTTGGTGGTGGACGTGGTGATGGAGGTGGTGATGGTGGTGGCGGAGGGGGGTGGTGGTAGAGGTGGTGGGGGTGTTGGAGGTGGTGGTGATGGTAGAGGTGGTGGTGGTGGTGGAGGAGGATAACTAGCATAATTACGGTTGAAACTGGATCCTAGCTTTCTTGTGATCCTAGCGGCAGTTCCTAGAGCCCTAGGGTAAGAATTTCGAAGGCGGTGCTACCCTGGTCCTATGGCTCCTAAGTTCGGCCCATTGAGAGCCAAGTGACGGGAAACAGGGGACAGGACGGGTCATTGGAAGAGTGTGGCGGCCCGGGTGATGGCTCAGGTGAGCGAACATTTCGATCGTCAGAATATCAACTTCTGAATATAGGAGGACTAGTTTACTATTTTCAATATAGTAAGTAATTAACCAAATATCCTTTCAACTCGTTGAGGCCAGATTACTATGCCAGTACTGGTTCAATACTTGCCCGTAGAGCGTCAACTCTTTTGAGATTGTTTTATTAAGACCGTAGCGCGTTCCGGTAAAATTAACTAAAACCATTCAGCATTTATTATGTAGATCACAAATAAGTCGACATATTAGGTCCAATATGTTGAATGCGTGAGTTAGATACGAGTGTGTGATTACTCAAGACGCAATCGTGAGTCAGCAACGATGTAAGGGAGATAACTCGCCTGGTAATTATCAGATGCGGCTAGTAACTGGCTATAATTACTATTCACATTCATATGACGCTCGCGAATCGATATTGGTACATGGTGGTGGTGATAGTACATACGAATGAGGGTGATTATGGCGATGACGATGGTTATGTGGATGATGATATGAATGATGTAGATGGTAGTGTTGAGGGTGGTAATGGCGATGAATATTTGTGTCGTCCAATAGACTAACCGCTGTTGTGACTATATGTACCAACACACTCTAGCCAACACGCCCACATTCATATTTATCGCGGGTCCAAACGCGCCGTTATTGCTGGGTATGATTGACAGATACACCGAAAATCATGGTCGTGAATGGTGTAGGGGAGATAACTTATGGGTGTAGTCGCGTTAATTGAGCTGTTCAAACTCGAGTTATCTCCCATGAAACATTAATTTAATTAATATAATTTTTATTGAAAAGTGGCTGCTGACATGTGCTGCCATTAATCACTACGTGATGCATGCTGGTGCTACTACTTCTGGCGACGACGGTGATGACGAGGACGAGGACGACGACGACGATTAGAGCGGGACTCAAAGTGAAACTAATTTCGAGTACGACTGACAGAGAATAATTTTGTCACGTTGAAAATCAGTAGTCGTGAAGGATGCTGCTATGGAAGGAGTTTTCAGTTGGGCGTATATCCACTGAATCATGAACTTACTTGATATGATTTTACGGCGGTGGTGGTTGTGGTGGTGGAAGTGGCGGTGGTGATGCTGGTGGTGGTGATGTTTGTGGTGGTGGCTGGTGATGGTGTTGGTGTTGGTGTTGGTTTTCATTGTGGTGATGGTGGTGATGGTGGAGGTGGTGGAGGTATAGGTGGTGGTGCTGCTGCTGGTGCATGTGGCGCTAGCAGTGCTAGTGGTGGAGATATAGGCGGTATTGATTACGGCGATGGTGGTGTTGGTGAGGGTGCTGATTACTACATAAAAATAAAACACGATTTACTAGACATTTTCACAGTCATTAATATTTAGTTATTTATTGCAAAATATAACACTTTAGTAGACATTGTTCTGTTAATTAGATATCTATAATCATGTATAATTATGTATTACAATATTACATTTCATACTCCACTATGCACAACGTTTATTTTCTTTATTTAACGATGCACCAGTTGTTGTTGTTGTTGCTGCTGCGGCTGTTGTTGTTGCTGCTGTTGTTGTTGTTGTTGTTGCTGCTGCTGCTGCTGCTGCTGCTGCTGTTGCTGCTGTTGTTGCTGTTGCAGCTGCTGTTGATGCTGCTGCTGTCGTTGTTGTTGGTGTTGTTGTTGCTTTTGTTGTTGTTCACACGTTTATTAAAGTACGCATTTAACCCTGTTTAACATTTCTCATTCTAAATTAGCGATAACAGTATTACCGGCGAGACACATATATATTCGGATAAATATTTTGAAAATGATATGACTTTCTCCAGCCATGTCGACATTGAGCCTAATCATGGACATGTAAAAGCAATTGAATTTTACGCTCTGTAATAGTAATAATAATAAAAAAAAAAAAAAAAAAAAATAATAATAATAATAATAATAATAATAATAATAATTGCAGTACTCTCATGTATACAGATCTCTACCGTCACATGTTTATCTTTTTATGTGCCCTCATATTCCGTTTAATAACGGCCTGAGTGAAATAAAGAAAACTGAGAACTGTACCTAAGTACCAGTGATCCTGTGAATGGGGTGGGGTGAGGGTGGTTGTGGTGGAGTCGGGTGTGGTGGGATGGGTGGGTGTGGGTGTGGGGGGGGGCAATTTCTAGCTCTACCATGCCCATTGCTAGCTAAGCTTCGCCCAGTGTGTACGATTTTAGCACTTTGAACACAAAACATTCAGAATCCGTATCTCAAAGTAAGTATACAGGTAAGCTTTTGAATATTTTGAAACTAAATTGACCGTGAGCTCTGCTCTCGTAGGCTCTAAGTCAACTTAGATAAAAATATTCAACATAATGTTTAATAAATTGTAGATGGAGCAAAGACATACAATTCGTACAGTTCGTTAGACTCAAAATGCAGTCACTTAGAACAGGTGAGTTGTTAATTAGAGATAATAATTTTCCTATCGTAGGTAGGTGTTGGCACAAAGAGATGGTGGTTTTAAAGAACCATCTTCTTTTGGTACCGACAGCAAATGCACGTTGTAGGCGTGTTCCGTTGGGTTTTTTTTATACTAGTGAATGTTGTTTTGTTGGAGTCGATGAGCAATTACCCTAAAACGATGACAACGAATCATAGTATGTTTTTTATATATTACTTTATTTATGCATAGACAAGTTATACGTAGGCCTATATATAAAACAAGTTGCACATACTTGCGTGTAGTGACAGAGCTACACAAATCCATGAAGTCGTATGCAACGTCACATCTCGTGTAATAAATTATTATATTTTAGATGATGATGATGATGATGGTGGTGGTGGTGGGTGTAGGAGTTGAGGTGATGTAAGTCGTGGTCGTAGTTTTGCTGGTCGTGGTGGTGGTGGAGGAGGAGATGGTGGTGGTGGTGGTGGTGGTGATGGTGGTGGTCGAGGTTGTGGTGGAGGTGGATATATGATTAAACGCACTGGCTCAGGATCTCCCAAGGTTGGGAGATATTTTTTATTTATTTTATTGTCTGAGATTTGTTATGTTTGTTTGATAGAGGCGGTATGGCCTATAAAATATGAATAATATATATCATTCATTCTGAAGGTTTTTGAAGAGGTAATTTCGAATTAACCAAGATGTCACGTAGATTGGAGTTTTTCTTAAAGGCTATCACTGGACGCAAATTGAGAGGTTCTTTCATTTTATCCTGCAATTTATGATATTCATCTTTCAAAATTTCAGAAATTTCAACATTTTTCCGAATGTATGTTAAACTGAATGGAATAATTTCACATTGATCAGCAAGACCAGGGTCCACGTTTATGCCACTAGGCCATTTTGTTTTCAGGTGCTTAATCCAAAATGATTCTCGAAGTTTTCTTTGTTTATCAGTTTCTTCGGCCGTAGCAGAAAGAGGCAGTTGCTCAATAGGCATAATTTCAAAGTGTCTATCGACAGAATGACCAGGAAGATTGAAATGTTGAGCTACGTTGGTGTCCTCGTCGTGTCTAATATCGCAAAGGTGTCTAGTTGCTCGCCATCTGAAAGGGCATTTTGTTTCACCGACATACTGCTTTTGGCATAATTTGCAAGATATTAAATAGATAACATTTTTAGAATCGCAATCTAAATTAGACTGAAGTTGGAATTTGCTTTTGTTCTGATAACTGACAAATGTTGTCTGATTAGGTAGATAGAGGTCTAATTTACACCTCTTCTTTCCACATTTCTGAGATTGTCCTACGCCTATAATCGGACGATTGTGACGAACTTTGGTAGGCTTTTGATCGGCAGCCTTATCAGTAATAGTTTCCAAATCATGTAAAGTTTCGGATTTTATTTTGCGCAAAAATCGTGTTGAATATCCCCTCTGTTTGAGGGCTTTAAATAAGGTGGAACACGCAGATTCAAAATTCTTTCTATCACTAGAATTTCGGTGAAATCGGATAATCTGTGATTTGATAATACCTTTAAAAGTATGAGGTGGATGGAAATATTTCTTATGCAGTATTTGATGGGAATCGGTGGGCTTAAAGAATACTTTGTAATCAAGAAGCCCACTCGTGTTATAATTTACTCCGTTGTAGAGAGTAACGTCCAAAAAGTCTACGGATGACTGGTCGATGTTGGCTTTAAGTTTGATGTTAGGATCGTGATTGTTCAAAATAGTGAAAAATTCATCAAACTCTTCCCTCGAATGATTCCAGATCATAAAAATATCATCGAGGTAACGGCGGTAAAATAAGGGCTGCTTAGGACATTTGTTAAGCGCATCTTCTTCCCACTCAGCTACATAGATGTTGGCAAAACTAGGACTAAAACGTTTACCCATAGCGCATCCACAGATTTGTTGGTAGATTTCGCCAGCGAATTCGAAATCATTGCCCTTTAAACTCAGCTCCAGGAGAGCTAATATTTCGCTAGTGGGCCTATTGTTATCAGGATATTTATCAAATGCTCTGCGAACAGAAGTCAAACCCCTTTCGATGTCAATGTTTGTGTACATAGCATCGATGTCGAGGGTTATCAAGAGTGAGTTTGGAGGAACAGAAATTTTGGAGACCTCGGATAGGAAATTCTCAGTGTTGTTCAAAAAGCTGAAATGTCTATTCGCAATTGGTTGTAGGTGGTAATCAATAATTTCACTAATTCGATAAGATTCAGAGCTGCAATCAGAGATAATAGGTCGACCCGGTGGTATCATAGGGTCGGACCATGACTCAATAGGTTTATGAATTTTTGGCAAAAGGTAAAACGTACGTGGATTTGAATCTTTTTTTAGCAGTAAGGTATTTAAACTGCTTTTTCGTTATGGCCTTTTTGTCAGCCATTTCTTGAAGGATTCCATTAAATTTATCACAATTATTTTGCCAGAGTGGTTCGTCTAATTTGCGGTAGTGTTTCAGATTACTGAGTTGCCGATGTGCTTCACGAATATAATTATCCTTACGCATTACTACAGTAGCAGATCCCTTGTCAGCAGGCTTTATAACGATGTCATTGTTTTTACGCAAACCTGTTAAGGCTAAACGTTCTTGATATGACAATTTTGATGATTTTTAGGAAATTCTAAATTTTCAACACGCTCCTTGATAGCTTTTATACTATCAGGGATCGCAGGGTCAACCAACTTCGAGTTAGGTCCCCAGCCAGTTTTTTCAACAAAAGGTAGAAAGTTGTTTTTCTTGGAATTTCGATAAAAGTCTGCTAATTTTACACGGTGAGAAAATTCTTCAATTTCCCATAAGCCATTATCTAAAAGAGCATCTATGTCGACTTTGGGCCGTGGTGTTGGTACATATGTTAGACCAAGATTTAGCAACGATCTTTCTGCTTCAGACAATGTAGAATGATATTACCACCTAGGCCAATTTCTGGGTGGTTAGTACCCTGACCCGTAGTTAGTTTAAATTAAGGTGCGATAACCAACTATTATACATCCTATTTGCAGTGCACTCAGTCCAGTGGATGTTGTCCTCAACCACCTGAAATTCAGACACGGAGAGGCTGGGCAGGATAGGGACCTTGGCCCTTAAGGCCTCGACACGGCTATTAACGAATTGTATGTTTCGTTTCTGGGTTGTAGTCAGGTGCTTCGAATAATTTAGTTTGGCAAAGTGAACTTTAGCCTTTGGAAATTTAGAACGCATGGTACTAATCAGATTCTCAATTCTTTGGGAGGTGTCATGCTGAAGTTCGTCCTTATCATTAATTCCGATGTTGTAGTCAGGTGCTTCGAATAATTTAGTTTGGCAAAGTGAACTTTAGCCTTTGGAAATTTAGAACGCATGGTACTAATCAGATTCTCAATTCTTTGGGAGGTGTCATGCTGAAGTTCGTCCTTATCATTAATTCCGATGTTAAGGATGATACGCTGAGGTTGGAAGACCTCATTGTGTTTTCTAACCATATTCCTAATGTGGTTTATCTTAGCACCTGGATAGATTGCTACCTGCATATCTGGATGAGGTGTCTGATTGATACGAGCTAAATTTGAAGACCCAATCAGCAGAATCTTCTTGTTCAGAGTAGGAAGGCGCCATTCATTCTTGTTATCCACCACGAACCGAAACTTGTAGAAAAACCTATGCTCTTTGGGTGTATCCCTAGGCGTAGGTTTGGGCTTAGTTGTGGGCGTAAATTTAGGTTGTGGTGGCTTGGACCTCGGCGTCGACGATCTGGTCTTTTGACCAGGTCGGTCAGTAGCTGCTCTCTGTGGAAGGGGAGGAAACTCGACTGGGGACAGTGGCGAGACCGGAAGAGGGATCTGACTAGGATCCACATGAGCGGACACTGACGGTGACCATGCTGGCAGTGGAATCAGGAGCGGATCCACCACAGGAGACTGCAGGGGGAACACTGGTGAGCTCTGGTTATTCACCCGCTTAACTACTGGGGGACTCTCAGTGGGTGACCTATTCCGTTTCCGATTTGATTGTGGGATGACTGGTACGGTCAAGGCTGACCTTGCAGTCGGTGTGCCTGGTAGGGCCACAGAGGGCCCTGCAGTTGATGTTCCTGGTAAGGTCACAGGTGACCCTACAGGGGGTGTTGTACTATGGCAGGTTCTAAAATGTGGATCAAAAGGTCTGATGCAATCATAAAACTGATCAATTGATGAAGAATGAAACTTCCTGCCATAGTTATTTCGGGCCCAATTTATTGCTGTGGTCTTCGCTCTACCTAATTCTAAATTTGGTTTGGACTGAGCTTCGATGAGGAGCGACATAAGACGACCAAGCTGGAAATTATAGTGACTAATGTTAACCTGGAGTAAAGATATGGCCCATTTCAAATTTGCTGCTAAGATGTCCTTACGGACCTCGGCGTTTGGCATCGCTGGTTTACGGAAGAAATTCTGTCTCTCTAACTCTGACACTTTCCAGCTCAATCCAGGAGGCAAACTGCCCCTACGTACATGAGCATTCAAGATGCCAAGGTGGTGAAAGCATTGTATAATCATGTAGTAACACTTGGTTAGTGCAGCCTGGGCAGATGGCGGGCGACTGTCGTTAGACCTCCTGTCATCCCGTCTTCTACTCTTGCTAACTCCAGCCATAATGTTACTAGTTAGATAATTCAATGTTTCTGCCACTAAAATCTACAAGAATACCAAAAAATTGAGGGGACCTAATGGAATCGTGAACCAAGGGAAGTCTATCGAATTACAAGCCTAACAAAATCTACAAGCGCATCAAAAATCTATCGCTGAAAAAAGAAGGTTATGATTAAGCATGTTAATATTTAAATAATTCATATAAACTATCAAAGGATAATTGTGTATATTACCAATACTCATATGCACCGTCGTGAAGTGGGCGACCGGTTTCGACAAGGTTTGTCAGCTTCAGGCCACAGAACAAATCTGCCTGTCCACCAAAAATCTGTCTATTTATTAGAATTGATGGCCTTATGGATGTGGCTTAGATTAGTGTTCAATTGTACTTTGAAAATTTTAAATTGTATTCACATTAAAGAGTTGGACTGCCACAGATGTTTAAAAACTGTTGTCTAAATCCATTGACGTTGATTGAGTTCTCTAAGGTTTCTGAGTGGGCTTCCAGTAATACTCTCATGAATGAGTGGCGGTTGATCAAAGAGATCAAGCCATGCATATTAACCCAGTGAGATCGATTCTGTTTGTTCAGAAGGTATCCCTTTCTGAACGAGGTTCTGAATCGAGCCGGCCATTCCAGTGATACATTTCCAAAAACAGTCTTCTCTTGCCATGCACATGGACTTTCTAAACCCCAATTTTCGTTATTTATATTCTTTTGTTGTTATATCTTAGTAATTTGTATCTAAGCTGAGTAATCTAGTAATCGCGGTTATTTTTTAATAATCGATCGCGATCACTCAACGCAATAATCGCACACGCTTAGAGCAAAACGATCTGTCACTCAGGTATATCTGACATCATAATCAAATACGTCACATGTTGTAAGTTAAAGTCCCAATAAAAATGGCATAGCTCCGTAACGAAAACGGAAATATCCTACATCAAAGTGTATGAACCGTATGTTGTTGATGAATTTACAATTTAGCAAATATTCTGTTAAATATATTGTGACTAATATGACTTGGGGTTGTTGTTTACCTGTATACGTGTTGAAATTTAGATTCTGGAAATTCAGGTTTCAAATGTTCTGATCGTTTCCAGCAAGCGTAAAAAGATGGTCGGATCTTAGGTAGAACTGGACCCCTCCATTGTAGCATGTTACGGGGACCGTGTATGTTATCAAAGGACGGGAATCCGGGAATGGGTCTTTCCAGTTTATCCACTACTCATATGACGTCATAATCAACTGCGTGACGTGAAATATGACTTCCTAATCAATGGCACCATGAATGAAGTAGATAAGCTCGTCACGAACGCTTAATTGATGACAGACTAAACGGTGTTGTACGAAGTGTATGTATTTACTATTTTTTTAAATCATGCTGTTGAATATTTAGAAACTAATTTGACTGGGCGCTGTTGTTGCCATACAACAGCATCGATTCAAATTAATTTTTAAATTTTCAACAGCTTAGTATAGTTTTCGGGAAATTAATAGTCACCCAGCAGGCACATGACGTTGTTTCAACGTTGAATCCACGTTGAAATCACGTCGTGACGTGATTTCAACGTGGATTCAACTTTGAAACAACGGCAAGTGTCTGCTGGGCAGGGAATTCAAGGATCGATCTATCCCAACACGGTCGAAAGTGTGGATGGAGATTAACTAGAAATGAGCTGGGTATGGCTAACACCGGAAAGGCTCATTATAATGTTGAAAGAACAGTACCAAGAAACAACTCACAAGCTTTTTAACTTTAATCTGTTACGGTTTATCAATAAAATGCCATCTTTTCGTTATTGCATAGCGACGTGTTATTGTCTAACCGGAGCAGAATGGCAGCAAACGGAGACGATATATAGTTCACGGTAGCAGAGCTTCTATACGATCCGTTTAAGTTCAGATTATGAACTAAGAGGTGACCTTGACGTTGATTTGAGAATATAAGCCACTAACCAGTCTCTTCCGTAACCATTTAAGTTTAACCATCAAATTCGTTCAGGAAAGTCTCACATTTCTCATAGAAAATGTACATTTACAGACCAAGAGGAGATTTTTCTTTGGCGATTTACCGATAGAATTACTGGCTTGCTTATAGAAAACCAGTCTTCCATTGGTAGATATTTTTTAATTGTCTTTTGTTTGTTTGTAAATTGCCTTTTCTCACGACCAATGCAGAAGCTTTTTTTTGGTCGGCTTGGGTGGTACATAGCTAAGCCTTTGATCTCCGGACCGTCTAAGGCCGCGTTCACATCAGATAGTTAATCCGGAGTAACGTCATACTCCGGTATGGCGTTACACCGTGATGGTTGTGGTACATGGCGGGGAAGGGATGCACTTAAGGCAATGCAACGAGTGCATTTGCACACGCCTCCACACCCACCCACCCCAACCAGAGACATACAAATTATTTTTGTGTTAATTTTTGGATGCCCTTACATACTTCCAACTTACACGCATAGATGTCACGGCTATATGTATAAGACTGACGCGGCAAACTCCCACAACTTTCTAACCTCAGGCTAGAGTGGTGGGGGAGGTTGTGGTGGAGGTGGAGGTCGTGGTGGTCGTGGTGAATGTTGGAGTTCTGGCGGTGGAGGTCGTGCTGGTAGTAGTGGTGGTGGTGGAGGTGGAAGTTGGTGGTGGCGGAGGGGGTGGTGGTAGAGGTGGTGGGGGTGTTGGTGTTGGGGGTGGTGGTGATGGTAGAGACGGTGGTGGTGGTGGAGGAGGATAACTAGCATAATTACGGTTGAAACTGGATCCTAGCTTTCTTGTGATCATAGCGGCAGTTCCTAGAGCCCTAGGGTAAGAATTTCGAAGGCGGTGCTACCCTGGTCCTATGGCTCCTAAGTTCGGCCCATTGAGAGCCAAGTGACGGGAAACAGGGGACAGGACGGGTCATTGGAAGATTGTGGCGGCCCGGGTGATGGCTCAGGTGAGCGAACATTTCGATCGTAAGAATATCAACTTCTGAATATAGGAGGACTAGTTTACTATTTTCAATATAGTAAGTAATTAACCAAATATCCTTTCAACTCGTTGAGGCCAGATTACTATGCCAGTACTGGTTCAATGCTTGCCCGTAGAGCGTCAACTCTTTTGAGATTGTTTTATTAAGACCGTAGCGCGTTCCGGTAAAATTAACTAAAACCATTCAGCATTTATTATGTAGATCACAAATAAGTCGACATATTAGGTCCAATATGTTGAATGCGTGAGTTAGATACGAGTGTATGATTACTCAAGACGCAATCGTGAGTCAGCAACGATGTAAGGGAGATAACTCGCCTGGTAATTATCAGATGCGGCTAGTAACTGGCTATAATTACTATTCACATTCATATGACGCTCGCGAATCGATATTGGTACATGGTGGTGGTGATAGTACATACGAATGAGGGTGATTATGGCGATGACGATGGTGATGTGGATGATGATATGAATGATGTAGATTGTAGTGTTGAGGGTGGTAATGGCGATGAACATTTGTGTCGTCCAATAGACTAACCGCTGTTGTGACTATATGTACCAACACACTCTAGCCAACACGCCCACATTCATATTTATCGCGGGTCCAAACGCGCCGTTATTGCTGGGTATGATTGACAGATACGCCGAAAATCATGGTCGTGAATGGTGTAGGGGAGATAACTTATGGGTGTAGTCGCGTTAATTGAGCTGGTCAAACTCGAGTTATCTCCCATGAAACATTAATTTAATTAATATAATTTTTATTGAAAAGTGGCTGCTGACATGTGCTGCCATTAATCACTACGTGATGCATGCTGGTGCTACTACTTCTGGCGACGACGGTGATGACGAGGACGAGGACGACGACGACGATTAGAGCGGGACTCAAAGTGAA
>CM067367.1:23551556-23620004 GCA_034401795.1 Chaetoderma sp. LZ-2023a
GGTGGTGGTGGTGGTGGTGATGGAGGTGCTGGGGGTTGTGGTAGTGCTGTTAGTGGTGGTGGTGGTGGTCCTGGTGGTGGTGGTGCTGCTGATGGTGGTGGTGATACATTGTATTCTGCAGTTGTAGTAGTAAATACATCATGCCGCTGGAATCAATTCTTTTCATGTCACTGTTTCTCTCCCTATACAACCCCCCCCCCCCCACTCCCCAAACACACACACACGCCCCCCCCCCCCACACACACACGCCAACGACCACACCCCACCCCACCACATCCACCACACGCACGCACGCGTTCACGTCCGTCTTGGTCTTTAGCGTACCCAGTTCAACTTCTTTTATGTAACTGCCTATAATATGCAGACGTAGTACAACGTTATATTAGTTTGCATGAATGTAGGACAACGTTAGATTTTTACCCACCATTATGCGATAATCGTACCTGTGCTTGCACCTCTCTCCACGAGACACTGACCCAGACATGTCCTACAGGACGGAATAACAACTTTAGGTGTATATTATGTGCAGTCCATATCCTTCGTAGCGGACGTGATGCATTAGTACAGTTTTGCATTATGGTTGTGCCAAGAGAAACGTGAAAGAGGTCACCAAGACTGTGGCACTGTTAACTCGTGACACCAACAGTAACTACACCCACTCTGGCATTATAGGGACCCATTTCTAGTTATGCCCCCTCCCATGTCTAACTAAGCCCCGCCCATACTTTGTGCATATTGGGATCGCTTTATATACTTTGAAACATGACTTATCAGAATCCCAGTTTCCAGGCGGCGGTGGATACAGACAAGCTATTGCCTATTTTTAATCTTTGACTGTGTGCTGTTGCTGCCTATGGCAGCTACAATAGGCAGACACAGCATCAAATTAGTTTCAAAATAGTTAATAGAATGTGTATTAACTGATAAATCCACCAAAGACATGCACTGCATACGCTTGACAGACTTTTAATTGATCATGACGGAGCTAGATACGTCATTCATTGTGCAT
This sequence comes from Chaetoderma sp. LZ-2023a, assembly GCA_034401795.1. Classification (NCBI taxonomy): domain Eukaryota; kingdom Metazoa; phylum Mollusca; class Caudofoveata; order Chaetodermatida; family Chaetodermatidae; genus Chaetoderma; species Chaetoderma sp. LZ-2023a. The sequence goes on from CM067367.1 coordinate 23,552,566, forward strand.
ATTAATTGGGACGTCAGCCTGCCTATGGCGTAGTTCATTATGACGTTAAATACTTGAGTGACAGTTTGGATCCATCAAATATATGGGTATAGCTTGACTGGGAGTCTGGGGCTCAGGATATGGAGACACGATAGACGAGAATCACATCAAATATTTCACTTCCAAGTCCTAGGCAACAGTGCAAACATGAGTTTGAGTATTTTGAATGCAATTTGACTGTACGTTGTTGTGGTATTGGGAGACACGGTTAAATTTGTTCAAATCTGTCAATAAAATATATCTTATATCATATGTAATTTGTCCTATTTGTCTTTTTTGTAAGGTTATTTTCATATCAAATTGGCGAACTCCTTGTATATAGCTTGTTGAAGGCGTTGATATTGACTATTATGCATATTTGACATAACAGACGTTTGAGATTTACAAGTGCGTGATAGTCGATTTGATTGTAGTGACACCAATATGTGTGTTTGAACTGGTTAAAACCGGTTGAATGTCATCGAACCCAGACTGTGACACGATTGGTGTACATCCTTTGTGGTTGCTGTTCACATGTTCATCTGGAGATCGAACCTGGACGGTAGATATGAGCGCATTCGAATTTATATCTAACTCTGTATTCGGGGTAGGCATAGAATCGTGTTCATCTTCTACAACCGGAATCAGAATATGTCCGTTAAGTTTGGTTTCATTCATTACAGAACCATTTGCGTCCGGAGTAGAATGTGTGGTATTAATTGGTGATGGGGGAGTAGTTCTTTCATTTTTCAATGAGTCTTCCTCATCTACTTCCGGAATTGGTATCTGAGATTGGGAGCGACTTGCACCATATCCATCTCTTATGATGACCTCGATGCTGTGCGATGCCGGAGCGAGCCGGTGTTGTGGCGACAAAAGAATGTCTGCGGAAGATTTGCCGGGAACAGACTTAACAGAGCTCAGGCTGTGTGAACTTCCGCCTTGCTGAATTATCTGAGCACGCTGCATGTTGTGGAAGAGCAATGCATCGCGATCCACACTTGCGATACTGTATGGAGTGGCAAACCCTTCAGGATCAAAGAATATATCTTCTGACTGGAAATCTGAGAAAACGAGTTCAGCTGGTGGAGTCTCTGGAACAACCACGGGTGATAATTCCTCTGCGTCATCGTCTCCTACTGCTGCTTTGGTGAGCATAGCTTCTGGATCCCACGGTGGGCTCGTAATCTGCCTCGACAGCACACCTTCAACGACACGCCCACTGATACTCCCAGCATTGGAATCGTCTTCACCTGAAAATTTCACGGTTCGACCAGAGGCTTTTGGTTTCAGTGTTCCTAGTGTGGACCAGTTGGTACCGTTATCCTCATCTGTATCGACACTTTTCACGCTGGCATCAATATCATCATCGTCTCCTCGCCAAATATGTTCCATCTCCTTCGTCTTCACATCATCCGATAAGCGGTCTTGTAGAATGTTCTCCCACTCTGTAGCGGCCTGTTTCTTCCGGAATCTCTGGTTTGGTAAGGGTTTTAGTTGAACTTTATATAAATCATCTGCACTGACCGCTGACCTGTTCATCTCCAGCATCGGCGAAGGATGTATACCGCGTTGACTACGTGCCACGATATGCTTTTCTACTTGAATATTATTCACCACAAATCGTAATGGTTCGAATTCGCTAGCGTTGGTTGAAATACTCGTATTTGAACCCATAAACGACTCTCTATCATAGCTACATTCTTCTGCAATCGGAATACCGCCATGATCATCAAACACGACTGCATAATCACCCCCGTCATCTTCGTCATGCGATTTCAATCTTGTCAAACTACGATCACGGCCTATGTATAGTCTCACAACCAAAACACCTATATTTTCCTTGGACCCGTAAGCTTGAGCGAGATCCTGAAGCTTCTTAGCTGCTGCTACCGGTTCCAGAATATCTTTAATTTCATCAACCGCTGCTTGATAATCAATATATTGCCAGAGCCCCTGACTGCCGATAATCATGAACTCGTCGTCGGGCTGCAGGGATATCATATTTGTGTGCGGATTAGGAATCATGTGAGGGTAAAGATAGGTAGAGCCTACAGCTCGTGTCGTGTGCGTGATTCCGTTCACGCGGCCATCCTGAAACAAGGAAGGAGCATGTGAATCAAACGAGAAGCTATTAGCGTAGCTGGCCTGTGTCTTCTAGGCGGGCCTAGAAGACACACGCCAGCTAAGCTAATAGTAACATATATGGTAATTTTATATTTCAATCTATTGGTAATAACTTCCCTACATTTTGTATTGGTTCCCGGTTACACTGTTGGATGGATGGAGAGGCCCCATGGAGACAGAGCTTACCGACGCTTCCAATGATAACAGGAGTAATAAGAGTTTGCAAAGACACGTCTTACCGTTTTTATCACATTGCAAATTGTTCACAACTTCAGGATTTTTTATTGTTCCGGATTTTTTTATCATGTAGGAAGATTTGTAATCCTAGGTGTTCCCTTTCTTGTGAAGTATCCATAGGTCCAGAATTTGACGGGATCTAGGTACATGATTTTGTATTAGGATGAGAAATATTTTATGTACAACTTCTGAGACACAAACACAAAGCAAACAAGCAGACACACACACAGGTAGACAGATCCCAATGGAATACACATTTCACACCATGGAGCGATGTTAATTAGATAGACCCACACCAACACGACTCACTAGTCATAGTCTGCTGCCATATGTTTTGGAATGCTTACCATTGCACGAACTCAACAAATTTGTCACAATTGACCGTTGATAGATGCTAATGAAATCCCGATTCTTGCAGCATGAGTACCTTCATGTACAGCTTGTAGTGCATCCGCACCTATCCAGTTCTTAGCGTGCTGAGGGCTATAATCAATACATGGACTGGACACTTGAACCCTGGACACACTGCAGTCAAGATATTCAGTGAGACATGGATATTAGGTGAATGAAGGCAACTACTACTGGTTTCTGGTCCCTCTCTATCCAGAATGGCTCCTTAAGAACCTGTTGGTTGACTGGCTACTGAATGTCATGGAAAGAAATGCTGACCACATGTTTGGAGTGGAGACGCTGATGCCCTTCCGTCCTTATTAAAACACGGCAATTTGTGACGTGGGCAAACGTCCGAACTGGTTCCATGCTTGAATGCAAGCCCGTCACGCGACTTCGATGCTGCTGGTGTGAAACCTCCCCGGGAAGGTGAATGTACAGATACGACGTGCTTATCAAAAGAATGTGCTTTCCTTCATTGAAAAGCTTCTAGCCAACACTTAATGTGTTGATGCCATCATGGACCAGTATGTATTAAACATCATGAAAACGATCCCAAAAAAACATGGGGATCAGAACTCAGACAGCGACTACCAACTCACGCGAATGGGGATATTTACGAATAACTGAAACCGCTATCTGGGCAACGAAACCAACAAGGTAGAGCGGTTCCCCTATCGATCAGGATTGATCATCCAATGTATTTTCTACGAGGGTTACTCATAGGTTGTTATTTCAAATTGTGACGAGAACGTTATACATAATTGCAAACAGAGTATCATCTCAGTAATTCACCTTTCCAGAGTATCCATCTATCAATCTGACGTCATATGGTGTCATAATCAGCTAAGCGGCGCGTTGGATGACATCATAATCATTACGTCATAAATGATTCTATATGGCCCGTCTTTAACTCTTAATAGTCCGACACGTTGTACGAATTGTAATAATAATAGTCATCATTTCTCGGGGGAACGCTTTCTTCACAGAGGCTGGTATCGAGAGATGCCGGTCTCATTTAGAATTGGCAAGACATATACCCACGTGTCATGTCCTGACATTGGCTGACAACATTTCTGCCAACGGGATGCCATTGTCGTATGTTAAATTGACAGGGAGGCCACAGACGATAAGACGCGTTGCGCTAACTGATGGCCACGCCTCTTCCATTGTTTTCATAATACATAAATGTGACAGAGTTTCGTGGTCTCAATCGTACTTTGTGTACATCTGGAGATATTCGCCCAGTAATCTCGCACATTCAAGTACCTGCCAGTAACCAAGTGTGTTATGTCAAGCTGTATATGCTTGAGTGCAATCGCTTGCACAGTCAGGATCCTGGAATGGGTGGAGTCTCGGTCTGGTTGGCCGCCTTTCTGGATTCTCCTCCACAGAGCAGTGAAAGTCCTAGAAGAGCTGATCAGCTGCGGATGCACAACAAGTTGTACATGAAGATGTTCCTGTTACATGAAGGACACTGTTTGTAAAGTCAGATGGAGAATGTTGATGAAGCCGTTAATGTCGTTCTACCTATAGTCAGAAGGAAATTCAACATATCACACACAAGTGATCATTTCTTGTCTGAAGGGGTTAGCTCGTTAAGTATAAAGTGTAAGTTGTTCAACCCAATTCTCGGATAACACAGATCACTGGACCGGGACTGGATCAATTACGGGCCAATATTATAAGAGATTGTGTGAAACTGATGACTATTACAGCCATATTTACCTCCGTAATTATTCCGTCCCGCTTCATGATTCGCTTGCACTCATCGCGATCACTGGATACTGAAAACTTCCTGGTCACACAGACCGCCACTGACCTCCGACATACCACAACCTCCACATCGCCCACATTGGCCACACGGAGTTCATAGCAACCGCGTGCATCGGCTGCAGACGTTATGTGGCACATGGCTAACGACGCTCCAAGCTTTTGACCCAACGCCCTCAATGACCTGTGGGTGTAAATGTCAATGTGCATTAAATAGAATTTTCAAAAATAATAAATACATACACATCTGTAAATGTTGATCTCCTAGCCAATTTCGATTTTTTCACTCCCATCCATCCAGACAGCCAGCCCGCCAGCAAGCCCGCCAGTCAGCCACCTAGCCAGCCGAACCGAACCTACCTGAGCACAACTTAACCCAACCCACACAACCAAACCTAAACCAAACGAGCCCAGGCCAACCTAGCCTGGTCCAGCCCAACACAACACAGCCCGGCCCGCTCCAGCCCAGCCCAGCCTAGAGCAGCCCAGCCCAGCCGGGCTGAGCACAGCCCAAGCAAGCCATCACACCCCAGCCCACTCCAGTCCACCCAGCCCTCCCAGCCCAGCCCAGCACAGCACAGCCCATCCCAACGCAGCCCAGCCCAACGCAGCCCAGCACAGCATAGCCATGTTCAGTTCATTATCAATATGGCATTTATTCTGTCAGAATATTTAGTAAGTCAATTTGTACGTCAAGCATCTATCAATCATATATAACTGGGTCTATGTGTAATATGTGTGCTCGTGACTTACTTGTGCGTTGACAGTATTGTATATTTCAGATAGTGCTCTGGGGTTAGCGATGACACCCTCTCTTCCATCATAATTTTCGGTAGTATGTCCACGAGTTTGTTGCATATTTCATTCGTGCGACCTCCGTCGACCACCGCAAACAGACCCCCACTATCCATTGACAGCTGGATCTTGCTTAGAACTTTCACGGAGAGTCTATAATAAAGATTAAAACCGAGGATCCAAGTTTAGACACTATTACGATGGCTAAATTTGATTTTCCCATTCAACACTCACATCAGCCAAAAACGACTTCTGTAGTGGTCTTGAGAAATGTCCATTTGCAGAGCAAGTGAAGACTATTTTGAAAATTTACCATTGGAATGACTGGTTCGATAACCGAGCCAGTCATCCCATTGGGCAATTTTCAAAAATAGTCTTGTCTTGCTCTGCAAGTAGACATTATCTATGGCGAAATTGAAATTTACTTGAACTAATTCGAGGGGTAGTGTTAAATCAGTGAGCTTTCAAATATCATATGAGCCATCTGCTTTTCACTTGATAATCCTTCACGTTCAAATTTTTTATTTTGAGTCGAACTTTTATATTTTACCAATATCCACGCCCCATTCACGGGTCATGTCGATTGCTAAATGACATGATTTGGCTTGATAGGTCCACATCTATTAACCCTAGCATTGTAACAGCGTTGAAATTAATCACACACGCTGTTTTGTAGGCCTACTACGACAAGGCTGCGGCATACAACTCTCACATTCACGGAGTGTGGCTATTCTCCTTATCATTTTTAGGAAGCAATGTCGCAATTTATTCTAATCATTATTAATTTTTTGTCAATTGTGAACGTGATTGTTTCGTTGTACACTTCACGCGATTACAATACCAACGACTGCAAGGGGTGGGTGGGGCGGGGTGGAGGTGGGGGTGTGTGTGTGTGGACTAGCATTCGGATGCACTAGTGGCAGTGGTTGTTATGCTGCTGGTGCTGGTGCTACTGCTGACGCTGCTGTTGCTGCTGCTGCTTGTGATGATGATGATGATGATGATGATGATGATGCTGATGATAAAATAGTGAACACAAAGATGCTAACTACATAACTGGCGACGAGGTCGATGATAATATAATATAATTCTCCGAGGCTTGATTAAGATAACAACAAAACCCTGAATGGCACCATAGGATAGCCACCACTATCAAGACAACACCTGGCGCCATCGACAGTAAGCAAAACCAGCACAATCAATGTCACAACCACCACTACTACCCAAACAAACCCACAGCCACCAGAAGTATCACTAACCGGACCCACTACCAGCATTTCCACAAAAATCGCAAACACAACTACTGCAACTACCAGCACAGCAGCCCCCGCACAACAACAACGACGACGACGACAATGATACTGGGAATAACGGTGATGATGGAGATAATGACAATAATTAAGACGACAACGCCAATGACAGTGACAACGGCACCGACGATAATCACAGATGACTTACTTGTTCCTAATGCCTGAGGTCTGTGAGAAGCCTGCTTCCCACGGGACATCACTTTCATCTGTCAAACTATCCAGGCTTCCGCCGGATAGATCTTGCAAAATCCGGTTCTTACCAGTCATGTCCACTGTCCGAATATTCTTGTGAACGCTACGAAAAGTTAACCGTATTATAATTACCTTTTAAGCACTGCATACCAAAATTCTCAAACTCAAAGCAGCTATACAGATAATCTATTGCCTGTTTTGAATCTAATTTGACAGGAACCTGTTGCTACCGTTGCTCCCCAGTCAAATTAGTTTCACCATATTATACAGATTGTTGCTAAATTGTAATGCGCTTTCGAATTCCGGTTCACATAGTTTAGTCTTTCCCACACTGAAATCTAAACAGCATAGTCTGAAAATGGAACCAGACTAGCATAGATATAACCCTTTTATCACGAAGCCGACCAAAACCAGCCTCTGCAGTGGTCTTGAGGAATGTGCATTGGCAACCCAAATGAAGCCTCCTTTTGAAAATTTACTACTAGAATGACTGGCTCGGTAACCGAGACAGCCATTCCAGTGGTCAGTTTTCAAAAATAGTCTTCACTTGGCCTGCAAATAGACATTACATAAGCAGATATTTTGGTTTGTTCACAAAAGTTAGTCATTAATAAGTTAGTCGGTAATATATTGCTGTCTTAGTTGACATTATGTTTAATATTCAACAAAATATTTGAAACATTCGCTATAATTTGTTTAACCTTGTCACAATGCAACCCGCCAATACCGGCCTTTACCATCTTGACGAATGTCTATTTGCAGACCAACGGAAGCCGATTTTTTTAAATCTTACCTCTGGAATGACCGGCGGGATAATCGAGCCAGTCATTCCAGTGGTAAATTTTCAAAAAATTGTAATCTCTTGGCCTGGAACTCGGCATTCACTAAGCAAATATTTGTATTTTTTAAAATAAAATATAGTCATTGCAGAGTTAATATGAAGGCTATTAGGAATTAATTAGTCTATGAAGATAATTTGATCTTTTTATTCAACATTTAGATATCCAGAGCTCGCCATGGGTACAATTTAGAAAGTCATGTGCAGATTGTATTAACTTTTACCTGATATCGTCCAATTCATGTATGTCCACTTGTAGGTTTGGATTTCCCGACACGTCCAGTAGGTTGACCCGCGACGACGCCAAGCTGGTCATTGATAGATTGAGCAAACTATTTGACCCGACCTCAAGCACCTACATCATACAATAAAACACAAGTGAGCAATAGAAGAATGGTAGATTCGCATCAATAACTAATTTTACTAGTTGATAAATGGGACTGGGCCGTTGATCAACGGCGTATACGGATTAAACACTTGGCGATCCGCATGTAAGCTTATCAACAGCGCATGGCCCAACAACGACTATCAACCAAGGCAAAATAGGCACGCCCACAACAACGAATACCACGACGACGGTGACAACGACGACGACGACAGCAAGAGCAGCAACAACAACAACACTACTGCTACTGCTTCAACAACAACAACAACAACAACAACAACAGCAACAACAACAGCAACATCCGCCGACCAGGGCTTTTTAATACAACCCGAAATTCTTAAATCCAAATATTGTATTTTTTCAAGAAATCAAGGGGGATTACTCTGGTAATTACAGAGAGAATTCGGTTAAATGCAATGCCAGTCAAGGTCTCATGTGGAGGGATGTATTTTCGAAATTTGAACCGAATCCATCCAGGCTAACTGAACTTATCAAACAGGCATCAAATATTTTAAGATTTTTCAAGAAATCAAGGGGGATAACTCTAATGAATCTGGAAACATTTTTGCCGATATGCAATCCCCACCGAGGTCTTGTCATAAGGAGCTGATATTCCAAAATTGAAAGGATATGCAATCCCCACCGAGGCCTTCTCATAAAGAGATGTCATTCCAAATTTGAAATGAATCGATTCAATCTAACTGAAGTTATCAGCGGAAACCAAATATTTAACGTTTTTTTCAGGAAATCAAGGGAGATAACTCCGGTGTGGCTAGTCACCTTTCGCCGATATACGACCCACGCAGACGTTTTGTCATAAGGAGCTGACATTCCAAATTTGAATTGAATCCATTCAAGCTAACTGAAGTTATCGAGCGGAAACTAAATGCAGACAGACGCACTCACGGACGCACGCACGGCCGGACAGGACCCGTTTCTGTAGTCCCAGTCGACGATGTTGGGGGTGGGGATGCACTAACTACTACTACTACTACTACTACTACTACTACTACTACTACTACTACTACTACTACTACTACTACTACTACTACCACTACTACTACTACTACCACTACTACTACTACTACTACAACTACTACTACTACTACTACTACTACTACTACTACTACTACTACTACTACTACTCGCCTTACCTTCAAAGCGCTAGCTCTGCTAAAATCGGGAATCACCCGGATCAGGTTTGAGTTCGCTCGCAGTATTTCCAGCTTGGGATGTGATAAAAGCGAGTCTGGGATGAATTTCAGTCTATTGCCCGATATGTTTAATTCTTGTAAAAACGTCAAAACACCAAGATCACTACAAGAAAAAAATGTATATAAATAAAAATATGGCTAGCGTGTAGCGATCCATTTCTAGCGAGTCCACAGCCAATTTCACACAAACCTGCGCCCACTTTTATCGGTGTTGGAATAGATTTATATGTATGACAATTCTTCTTATTGATTTAATTATACATATCCCTACTCTTCCCACCCCATCCCCTTCCCTATCACACCTTCTCTCTCACCCTCTTTCGCCCCCTCTCCCTCCATTCACCACCGGCCACTCACTCACTCGCGCTCTCTTTCTCCCTCCCTCACACCCTTCCCCCCCCCCTCTCTCTCTCTCTCTCTCTCTCTCTCTCTCTTCCACCAGCTATATTTCGCCTCCCCCTCCCTCATCATCTCTAATGGAATCGACACCAATGCTAATGCTAATTGAACTTGATGATCTCGTTCCTGACATACGCTGATAAATTAGACAAATGCTAGTACTTGACTGACACAGCTATATGGTCAATGATACGATAGTCAGCATTATCATGACTTAAACCTCCGTAGACAAGCGCGCATATACACACTATATAAGTATACACACACCTGTCGACGATGTCTGTCAGGTTATTGTGCGCAATATGTAGAGTCTTGAGGCGTAAATAACGACACACGTGAACTAACGAGTCATTCTGTAACTGATTTCCTGTTAAGTAGAGTTCCTGGATTCTGTTCATATTTGAATTTTCATGTGGAACCGGCAGTTGGAGCACACAGTTATTAGTAATGTTTAACACGCGTAATCTGAGGAATACAATAAGAACGTTACATACATGATACATCTAAGTTGGATCTTAAGTCGTAATAATTCACAGACTGACCTGCGGGAATCCTGAAACGATTTAGCATTATGTCAAGAGTTTCTAGCGTAGACGCTACTCTGGTAACGCAGCTTACTGGGCCAAATCCTGGCCGATTCCGGGCCGGCACGGTATCGGGCCTGTAAGCTGCGTTATCTGTGTAATAGAGAGATCCGATCGGCGACTCAAATATATATAATCAAAAGTAGTAGCAGCAACAGCAGTTAGGGTTCAAAAGGTTGAAAATTTCGTCCGCACGCGATGTGCTTTGAAAACAGATTATCTGCGGCGAAAAAATTCGCTTGTGCGCAGTGAGAATATGAACAGAAATACGAGTTCTATAGAATGGTATTTGCAAATGAATTTACTGAAAGCTAGCCGAGTGTAATGGATTCGAGCAGCCTAAATTACTCGTAATCGGTAGTACAAATAACTAAGTATTTCAATTAAGCATTCCATGTCGAAGCCGGACAAAACCGACATCTGCAGTGCTCGTGAAAAATTTCCAATTTGCAAGCCAAGAGAAGACTATTTTCCAGTGATAAATTTTCAAAAATCGTCTTCCTCGGCCTGCAAATGGACATTGAAGAAGCAAATACTTTGATTTTCATAACCAGATTTATCCATACAAGGGTTAATTATAGCGAATACATTAATTAAAGATCGACGTAATTATGATTTACTTGTTGGCACACTGCAGGAAGTTGTCCGGCAACTCCATTAGTTGGTTGTTGTGAAGGAATAGTTCTTCTATATGGAACGCATTCACGTCTTTGGGAAGCTCTACCAGAGAGTTATTGTCACAATGGAACACCTTCAGTTTCTGGCAGTTTGCAAGCATTCTGGGAAGGAAAAACATTACTGTGTATGAATATGCTTTGTATTATCGTTTGCTGTATAGTCGTCGTCATCGTCGTCGATGTCTTTGCAACAGTAGCAGCAGCGCCCGCAGCTGGCCCAGCAATCGCAGCCACAGCCACATTTGCCACCACCTCAATAGAAGCAGCAGCAGCAACATTCATAATCAACGCCACCGTCGTTATTATTGTTGTCGATCTCGTCCTCGTCAGCATCGTCGTCGCCTCCGCCGCCATTGGCGTAGTCAGAATCGCGATATTTATCCTTGTGGTTGGTGGCATCATCATCATCATCTTCATCATCACCACCAGCACCATCACCACCACCACCACCACCACCATCATCATCATCATCATCATCATCATCATCATCATCATCATTACTATTATTATATTATTGCTATTTTTTATTATTATCATTATTATTATTATTATTATTATTATTATTATTATTAGTATTTTATACTCACTTCTTTGGTAATCTCTTCATTCGGTTATAGCTGGCGTTCAGCTTGACTAGAAAGAAGCAGTCGGGGACCCAGTCCGGTAATTGTATCACGTGATTGCTGAAAACGCGAACGATAAACACCGTGACAGAGCAAATGAAATTAGCTGACGTCATAATCGCAATGAAAAGGAAAATCGAAATGGCCCGTCACCAGTGTATGAATTGTATGTCTTTGACGACTTTGTAACTTTAAAAAATGAATTATATTCACATACGAATAATTAGGACGAGGCCAATTCACTCTGATACTAATTTGAGGTCACTTCTAGTGCAATATATTATTTTCTATACCTATGTCTCGTCAATGGAGCAATTCAGTTTTTGCTATGCCCGGCCCATCTTTAGCTAAGCTCCACCAACACTTTGCCCCCTGTCGGGATCGCTCGATCACTGAACTCCCTAGCTATCAATTTCGAGAAAACTATACAGGTAAGCCGCTGAATAGTTTGAAACTAATTTTCCTGGTACTCAGCAGCATGTTTATTAAATAGTACAGGCATACAATTCGTGCAACCTGGCGGACTATTACGGATTTAAGACGAACTAAATCGAGTCATTCATGACGTACTTTATTATGACGTCAGCCTACACGTCACTTAGTTGATTATGACGTCATATGATTAATGGATAAACCGGATTTCCCCCATCCATTGAGAAACGACAGTTCTGAAGCAGGCGGGGAGCAGCACAAGAATAGTATCCTGCGATACCAGGACGTGTCTAGTACCTTCAACATAACGTCATACAAAGTAAGCGTTAACCCTTACAGGTACAGTATTTGTTACTGAACCCCTCTTGTGTAAAATGTAACCCTTTAATGGTCGAGTTGGTAAAAAACGACCTATGCAGTGATCTTGAGAAATTTCCATTTGCAGGCTAAGAGAAGGGTGAATATTTTTGAAAATTTACCACTGGAATGACTAGCTCGGTAACCGAGCCAGTAATTTCTGTGGTAAATTTTCGGAAAATACGCTTCTTGTGCTGCAATTGGACACTGGCTAAGCAGAAAATTTAAAATTTATTGACCATTACACTTTTGATGAATGTTCATTTGAAGGATAACAGAAATCTATATTTTTGGTAAATTTTCGTTATAAATTTACAAAAATACTCTTGGCTGCAAAAATCAAAATTTTCTTGAAAGGTATTGGCATTTAATTTGAGCCATTCAATCTGTCACTCTGAAGTATCTGACGTCATGCTCAATTGTGGCACTTTCTAGCTAACGGCACACTCAAAATGACGTAGGCATTAGACAGTATTTTACCTGTAGGAAGTAGTGGCTAAACAGTCTAACTCTAATATAACTGAGATTATATGACTGGCTGTAGCGGGTATTATTTATTCGCTCGGCGTCCACCAGATCGCGCAGTACCACACGCATCACTAATTCGTTCCAGCCAGAGTGACATAAATGGTAGTTATTTGCTTTTTCAAATTATTCCGATTTATTTCTGTTTTTACTGTTGGTGTCATTGAGCACATTATGTAAAAAATTACTTAAACTTACTGTGATATGTCCATGGTGGCTAACCATTCTGGTTTGGGATTTACGGAAATGGATTCAAGTTCTACAATAAAAAATTTTTAAAAATGTCAAACTATTACATGATTAGATATTTTATGCTTATAACTTTATTTTGGTAAATTTATAAATTTGGCGAACAAGATGACAACTTCACGACGGTGCCCTCTGCAAGAAAATCGACCGTCATAATGGTTTGCACTAATAATGCATAAGTTTCTTCAAAGAAACAGTATTCGATATCCTAAGACGTCGCGTTTCCCCTTGTGACTTTGTAATCGCAACGTTGAATGCACCTTTCCATTTCTAGCTATGCCCCGCCCATCTCTAGCTAAGCTCCACCCACACCTCGGTCGTGTTGGGACCGATCGATCTCTGAACTCCCTGAGTATCAATTTCCAGAAAACTATACATGTAACCTGTTGAATATGTTGAAACTAATTTGACTGGGTGCTGTTCGCAGCAACAGCGCCCAGTCAAATTAGTTTCAAAATATTCGACAGCATGTTTACTAAATATAAAAGACATACAATTCGCACAATGTGTCGGACTATTAAGAGTTAAAGACAGACAAAATAGAATCATCTATGACGTAATTCTTATGACGTCATCCTACACACCGCTTAGCTGATTATGAAGTCATATGACGTCAGTTGATAGATAGATAAACTGGAAAGGTCCATTGCCTTTTTTAAAGGTGCATATTCACATTAAAATGCTTGGAAATTAAATTGTTGAAATTATAAACTTTTAGAGACGTAGGCCGTGTTCTCACTAGAGACTTGGCAGGCATACCGATTTATACGGCCGTAGATTGTGTACCCAAATGTAATGAAACGAAATAAATCTTAACATATGATGATTTCTTACCATATAAATAAATTTCGTAAGTTTAGTTGTGAATTTGAATTAGGGACTCGTGCCTCTATAATTCAATTAGACAACTTAAAAAAATTCTATTAATTTATACGTAATGATATCATCATATGCTAAGATTTATTTCGTTTCATTACACATAGGCACGCAATTTAAGCCTCTAAACTTATACAATTTTAACAATTTTGTTTTGAACCATTCTGTTGTGAATATGCGCCTTTAACTGAAGTATCTAACCGGTATACATTAGTAACATATGGTGACCAATATACCATTAACGTTGCGTGTGTGCGGGAGACAAAACTAGACACTTGAGCTGCCGTTTCAACCCGGGCGCAAACTGATTCTCGTGCAGCAGGGCCAGCTCAAATATCCCGGGCTCGTCTTTGAAAGCGGACCGAGGCTTTAGGAGAAAGGTTTGGATACATCAGCGACCGTTTTGCATCGATTGCCCTGACCAAGATATTGGCCCGATTTATATGTCGAACTTCTCTTGTGCCGTGCCAGCTAAATCTGCCCGAAAATGAGTCCGCTATATAAATCAACCTGCCGTTGTTAATGGGTGTGGCACAGTTACAGAAAAGGACAACGGAGACCATTACCCGAGTGAGTTGTTCCGCACTGGGCCCAGCCATTCTAATTCAAACCAGCAGTAAAAGATAGCAACCTATTTTGTGTGAGTGAATTTTTAACTCCACGCTAGGCAAAGTCAGCAAAGCAGACGCGGATGTAAGACATGTAACTGGGCTATTATGATATGAGCAAACATAGAAACAGTGAAGATGCACCGCTGGCAGCGTTCATCAGCCTTCACGGCCTCATTACCACACACACAACATCCCCATGCCAATGTCGACGTCCGACATGTTCGCCTACTGTAGAGAACAGCCTCCAAGGCCACACCCGCTGTATTTAACCAATTTGATTGTGATGCGCAAACGCAGCCCACAGCCTTGGAACGCCCTTTCATATTGTGGAAATAACCCTCAATACTGACCACAAGCCAGAGGTCGCTAGTGACAGGTTTATCTATGACCTCGTTAGGCGCATCAATGACACAACCACACAATGGGGGAATCCAGTCTTAGCTATGCCCCTCCCATCTCTAGCTAAGCTCCACCCACACCTCATCCGTGTTGGGACTCATTGATCCATGCACTCCCTGAATCTCAATTTCCAGAAAACTCTACTGGTAATGCTGTTGAATATTTTGAAACTAATTTAACTGCGTCTGTTGCTGCCTGTTGCTGCCTACAGCTCGTAGTAGTAACAGCTCCCAGTCAAATTAGTTTCAAAATAATCAACACCATGTTTATTAAATAATAAGGACATACACTTCGTACAACCTAACGAATGTTTCCAGGTTTAAGACAGACTATTTATGTCAATTATGACGGTGGATTGTGACACTGCTTTGTGACGTCAACCTATATGTCATGTAGTTGATTATGACATCATATGAATGGCCTATAAACTGGATTCCCTCATTATAACTCAAGAAAACAACCGAGGAGCAGATAGCTACCATTGGTACTCTAATTCAAACGAGGCTGTATTCAAAGTTATTGGAACATCAGCCACCAATTTCGCGGGACGTGTCGAGCACAACAACACATCTGGACGCTACACTGCAAGCCCATTCTCCTTGTTAAAGTTCTCATCTATTCATATAATATACATATCCTAGCTAAATTCGTCGCTATGCTGACGAAGGGGTGAATATCGAAAATCACAGTTTTGAGAAAATCGCATTCAGGTGTTTCTGTATTTACCATCACAAATAATGCTACTCTTAAAGACATGTATTACTCAAAGTGACATACCAATAGAAAGCGCTTGGGCCCCTCTACGGACTACATGTTACCATTATGTGTTTACCTAATTAATAAGGCAGTAATTAACTAAAATACATATTCGCCTCTTCGTGAAACGTTTTTTTATGCTGGTGAGATTGGCATATTCGCCCAATATTCGCGTGTTCGTTATGTACAATTCGTTGCATTTACTACATTTTCGCCTCTTCAATTTCTCATTCCAACAGTACTTAGCGATATTAATACTTCATGTTCGCCTGTTCGTGAAACACATGTTGACGTGTCAAGGCAGTATCCGCCCGCACCAGCAGTGATTTGTCGCTTAACCAGCGTGTTTGCTATTACAATTGTAATGTTTAGTTAATTTCACCAGTCAACGACAGGCGGTGTTAACCTTAAATTTACAAAATGTAATATTCGCCCCTTCGTCAGCACAGCGACGAATTTTGGACTATTTGTTACTTTATAGACACTTTAACCAACTAGGAGTATAGCCGCCATTTTAGATAGCTATTTGAAGGCGCCATTATTTTAGCTTCTGTTGTCTTTGCCGGGTCGCAATTGTTCGTATAAAACGGTTCTCGTAACGTTAATGCTATTCGCCAGAAGACGAATTCATAGAATCAGCGTTACGAGAATAGTTTTATACGAACAATTTCGACCCGCGAAGACAATAGAAGCTAAAATAATGGCGCCTGCAAATAGCTATCTAAAATGGCGGCTATACTCCTAGCTGGTTAAAGTGTCCATTAAGTAACAATTAGTTCTAAATTTAGCTAGGATATGTATATTATATGAATAGATGAGAACTTTAAGGTGCCCGCAAAACAGAGGCACTAGCACTCCTCATCTGTCAACTTAAGCAAAGCAAGTACCACAGAAATCACATACAAGAATGTAACGGCATGTTTTGTGAGACCACTAAACGGCTGACAGATATTAGTACACTGCATGCAGACCCTTTGGCAGATGATATCACGGCCACAGATGCTTTTTTGCATATCGTTTAGGGCGGCACACACTCGGAGAGGTGTTTTTCCAGAATCATCACATTGTGTACAACACTGAGAGGGACTTCATTGGGAATGACACGAAAAAGACAGCTACGGTCAGAGTATTGGTTTAATGGAGTTCATTTTGTCAATCTATCATATGACGTCTTAATCCGCATAATTGATGACGGACTAAGCGTTGTTGTACGAAATGTATGTCTTTATTATTGATAAACATTATGTTGAATATGTTGAGACTAATTTGACTGGGCGCTGTGTCAGCAACAGCACCCAGTCAAATTAGTTTCAAAATATTAACCACCTTACATGTATAGTTTTCTGGAAATTGAGATTCAGAGATTGCAGGGATGGATCGACCCCAACAGGGGAAAAGCGTGGGAGGAGCGGA
This sequence comes from Chaetoderma sp. LZ-2023a, assembly GCA_034401795.1. Taxonomy (NCBI): domain Eukaryota; kingdom Metazoa; phylum Mollusca; class Caudofoveata; order Chaetodermatida; family Chaetodermatidae; genus Chaetoderma; species Chaetoderma sp. LZ-2023a. The sequence continues at coordinate 23,569,746 of CM067367.1, forward strand.
GCTAGAGATGCGTGAGGAATAGTTAAACTGGATTCCTGATTTACGAACCAATTCACGGATCCAGACGGTAAGCCATTACATTCTTTTAGGTGATCCCCTGCCATTAAAAAATCAAATCGAAACAACTGAGTTTGAGAATGCACATAACACTCTGAAAATGGAGGGGCATCTTGACTTGAGAGGTTCACCAATGAACCATTGTAGGTTTGTAGATGATAGCATCTCCGAATAAAACAAACATCTAATAAACTCTCCAATCCTGCAGCACCACCGTCCCACCCCACCACAACCGACATCGTCGATTCTGGCAAAAATGCCATTAAAAATCAACTTGAAACAACTGAGGTTGAGAATGCACATACCACTCTGAAAATGGAGGGGCATCGAGACTTGAGAACTTCACCACTGAACCATTTGAGGTTTGTAGATAATAGCATCCCCAAATAAAACATACATCTAATACACTCTCCCATCCTGCACCACCACCACCCCACCACAACCTCAACACCACGGCACCCCACCCACCCCCATCATCTATTCTGGCTAAAGTGCCATTCTCACAGGGCTGTCCAAGAACGTTTGGACCGCCAGCAAACCTGCAGACATTACATGGGCGTAGCGACTACTTGTGTTAGGGTTTATGTTGAAACACCCGGAGCATTATAAGATGGACAGGGACATGTCTATAGCCTTCGACGTCATCACCAGATCAAAATCCCTGGTTGTTCTACACAGACTTCGTGTTCTTCTTCTTCGTCTTCTTCCCCTTCTTGTGGTAAATATGTTATTAAGGAGCACGTGCGCGCGCATCTTTGCGTCTGATTTTATGCGTATTTGAAACGGGGTGGGTGCGGCCGCCCCTGAGTGTAATCGTTTATGTCCTTGTGCATTGTAACTCGAAATACACGACGATTTGTGAAAGATACATTATGATAATATTAATAATCATGATGTTTCGGGTGTCAAATGCCCATACACGCATGCCCTAACACACGTGCACTCCTACCCCACCTCAATACCTCCAAGGAATACAGGTATCAAGATTATACAGATAGTAACCAATATACACCTGCTTCTGGAATACCTCCCAAATGCCAAACGTTCGTTCGTTCGTTCGTTCTTCGTTTATTCTTTCCTTCGTTCGTTTGCTCGTGTAAGCCTGCGTGCGTGCGTGCGTGAGAAATTTGTCGTCGTGGTTGTCATCGTAGTTGTCGTCGTCGTCGTCATAAACAGATATAACTGCAGTGACAGCAGCAGGAGTAAGATGTAATAGCTACTATTACTTTTCCATGATGTAACAGCAAGTCAATCTCGTTTAGAAAATGTGTGACTGGGAGCTTACCGTTGTATGCACAGAATAGATTCTTTAAGGACACACCACTAACTTGCAACCTCTTCAAATTGTTTCGTTCACAGTTCAAATATTCCAACAATTTTAAACTCCGAATATCCAAGTCCGGAATCTCATTGTCCCTTACATCCAAATGAGTCATGAATTCTAACGATGCTAATCTTGTCATCTCACTGGGCGGAAGTGTTAACCTGTTCATACGGAAGTCGATTCTCCGGAAGTGGTCCATATGGTGGAGAGTTTCCGGTGCTAGTCTTTCGATTAAATTCCCGGCCATTATTAGGCTGTCGAAATTCGGATGATCTATGTGGTTGAAATTAAGTATCACATTTGGAACAACTGAGAATCGGTTAAAAGCGAGTACCATTCCTCTGAGCTTCCGGAGTCGTATTAATCCTTCCGGAAGTGACGTCAGATGATTGTTGTGGATGTGCAGAAGCTCTAAACTGTTGGCAGAAATTGAGAAAAAGATATGAGTGTAGTAGATCTGACAAATAAATCATGATTTCATATTAAAACACACGTAAACCAAACAGATGCATATTCAGAGCAGACTGGTTCGAAATAAAATTGTTACAATTATATACTTTTAGAGGCTTAAATTGTGTGCCTAGATGTAATGAAACGAAATAAATCTTAGCATATGATGATTTCATTACGTAGAAATTAATATAATTTCTTAAGTTGTCATATTGAGTTAGAGGCATGAATCCATAGTTCAAATTCACAACTAAATCTACGGAATTTATGTTTATCATATAAACAAGCCTTCCAGCCCGTTCCACATTTTTCGATATGAGCACACGTGCCATATTCAACGGAGTATTTTCATTGGCTGTTGGGCGCGCAACCCATTTAAATCGACCAATTAAAACATCGATTAATGTGAGCATGACGTGTAGGGATTACTACGCGGTACTGTTTTACTACGATTTGTCATTCATGAAACGTCATCGCAAAATGTCATCGTTTGACAGTTTATCAGTCGGCAGCGAAGTAACAATTGATGGCCGTGGCTATAATTTTCAATGACCAGTTAAAATACTATTTAACGGCTGACATCGCCAGATTGTGTGTTTGTATATATACTATATTTTGCTGCGCATTCAGTATCGGTTATCAAGTAGCGGTGCTTCACAGCGGCGGTATCGATTTCACGAAAATCAACAATGAGAAATCAGATAAAGGTCACATCAGCAAATATTGGCAAATATTTCAAAATTACAGTTTATATGATAAATAAAATCTCAAACTCGATCACTAAAGCTCGTGTAATTTGATAATTTTGAACTCGGTCCATAATAGTGATATGAAAAGTGACCTCGTCCAGATTCTCTATATACGGAATGAAATCATGTGACTTATTTCTGTTCATTACATTTAGATACGCAATTTAAGCCTCTAAAATCAATTGGTGTGAATATGCACCTTGAACCGTGACATTTTTTCAAGGAAATCTCAATTTTCTCATAGAAAATGTCCATTTGCAGACCAAGATTTTTAAATTTACCACTGGCTCGGTTATTGTTATTTCAAAAAATAGTTTTCTCTGGGTCTGAAAATTGACATTTCTAAAGACCACTGCAAACGCCGTTTTTGGCTGATATGAGTGTTAGCCCTTTGGTGATGAAACCGGCCCAAACCGGCCCAAACCGGCCCAAACCGGTCTTTGTAGTGGTTTTCAGTAATGTCCATTTGCAGGCCAAGAGAAGACTATTTTTGAAATCTTACCACTGAAATGACTGGCTCGGTAACCGAGCCAGTCATTACAGTGGTAAATTTTCAAAAATAGCCTTCTCTTGGCCTGCAACTGGACATTAAATAAGTAAATATTTAAATTTTTCGAAGAAATTTAGTCATTAAAGGGCTAACGAGTTAAGGGTAGTGTCGTCATACGTGCCTATGGAATGGTGGAGCTCTAGATGTGGATTCGAACCAAAACCATTGTAAAGAAGTGGTTTTTAAACACGGTAAAATCAGCATGTTATCCATATATTTAATGCCATGATATTATTGAATATCCGGAAATATTAAACATAATTCGTTATTTTATGGGATGCAATTATACGAAAATAGAATAATTGTCTAAAGTCGGATGCCACGCAATTTTTAAATGCACTGTAAATTCACGATGATCTCTATAAAGGTGCGTATTCACACCAGAATGATTGAAAATAAAATTGTTAAAATTGCATACTTTTATAAGCTTAAATTATGTGCATATGTGTAATGAAACGAAATAAATCTTAACATATGATGATTCCATTCCATATAAATTAATATAATTTCCTAAGTTGCGAAATTGAAATAGAGGCCCATGGAATGGAATCATCATATGCTAAGATTTATTTCGTTTCATTACATATAGGCTCACAGTTTAAGGCTCTAAAAGTATATAATTTATACAATCTTATTTTCAGTGATTTTCGTGTGAGTATGCACCTTTAAGATTTATTTCGTTTCATTACTTCCAAGCACAAAATTTAAGACTCTGAAATTATACAATTTTGACCATTTTATTTTCAAGCATTCTGCTGTGAATATGCACCTTAAAATGAATTAATTCAATCTTTTCAAAGCATATGCCAACATGAACCACATACAATGTAAGAAATGTAAGATACATTCTGCTGAATCTTCCAGTCAAATTAGTCTCAAAATATTCAAGCGATTCAGACTGCTTTAACATATCAACAATATGCGTAGAAGTATAGGGAAAATGGTGGACTCCAATTTTAGCTATGCTCCGTCCATTTCTAACTACACTCCACCCACACTTCACCCGTGTTGGTATCCATCGATCCCTGAACTTCTTGACTATCAATTTCCAGATAACTGAACAGGTAAGTTGTTGAATATTTTGAAACTAATTTGGCTGGATGTTGTTGATGCCTATGGCAGCAACAGCGCCGAGTCAAATTAGTTGCAAAATATGCAACATCATGTTTATTAAATATTAAAGCCATACACTTCGCACAGCACCGTTATCAATTAAGCGTTCGTGACGAACTTAGCTACGTCATTCATGACGTAATTGATGAAGGCGCCATCATACACTTCACATAGTTGAATATGACGTCATAAGACTGATGGATAAATTGAAACCCTCCATTAAGACCGGATTTTTTTTAACAAGGTTTAATACCTAAAAGGGAAAATAACATTCTACAGTCTAATCAGTCTAAGATGATTCAACAGCACGACTGCTTTGAAAATTGCATCAGAGGAGTCCATGGTTTACGCGCTTTTATAATGGATTATTATGACAATGATGCATCAGGGAAGAAATATCTCACATGCTACAGCGCAGCTTAGAAATATCCTAACGTGTTTTAAAATTGAAAACATTTGTTGAATGTTTTGAAAATAATTTGATTGGAAGACCAATTGAAATATGTCCAAATTATTCAACAGCCCATTTCTTACATGTTCTCAATAATGTACTAACTGACACGCGTCTATCTGTTTTGGGAGGGGGGGGGGGGGGCGGGGGCGGGTCTGGGAAAAATGATAAGTTATGTAAGAGCTCTTACTGTATTAGGGGTTGTAAGATATTTTCCTTGAAAATCTTACGATAAATTTGTGGATACAATTGCAATTTATCGATATATCATTTATTCCAATTCTTGACGTATTCTTGGTGTGCTGACTGGTGTGCATCTGGACACATATACACATTTGTCATAGTGTTAATGAGAATCAGCGTCGATATCTTGAGTATTTAGAAATTAATTTCACCGGAAGCTGTGGCTACATCCACACAAAGTAATTTCAAAATATTAAACATATCTCCGTAAAAACGTTCGTCAATGTTCGTCGATTTTCCGATTTTTACCTAAGCCTCGTAGAAAATCGCAATTTTTGTCGAAACGAAATAATGAACATTTGTTTCATACGCAAACACGCACGCACGCACGCACGCACGCACGCACGCACGCACGCACGCACGCACGCACGCACGCACGCACGTACGTACGCACAAACAAACAAACAAACAAACAAACAAACAAACAAAAAACGTTAGTCAATGATCGTCGATTTTCCGATTTTTACCTAAGCCTCGTAGAAAATCGCATTCTTGTCGAATCGAAATAATGAACAATTGTCTCGCACGCACGCACGCACGCACGCACGAGCGAACGAACGAACGAACGAACGAACAAACACAAAACCCTTTCACCTAAAACCTCAATTGAAGTATGAACCGACCTCTGATGTCGCAATACGTACTTCTTAAGTTCTACAATCTCGTATGGAATTTCGTCGATCTTGTTTGTGGATAAGTTCAGTTCTTTCATGGACTTGATTTGGCACACTGCCACCGGGAACTGGTGAAGATCGTTATCGGCTAAGTTCAGACTTTGTAAGTTGTAGAATCTAAAACAAAATAAAATTTTAACCTTAGAATTAAACAATGTTAGCCCTTTGGACATTCAGACGTTAGCTTTCAAGAACAACATACGTGAAAGTTACGGAGGCTTTGTTAGATGCACAACGAATCTCGCTGACAGATGTGTAAAGTGAACTAATGGATAGATCCAGTGCGTTATTCAAGTATATGGCGTCATAATCAACTACGTCACATGCAATACGTGACTAGACAAAAAAAATAAACATCGCTAACATACTTGTTAGCAGAAATATAGAATAAGAATGCATACAATTTCACAGCAACAGTCAGACAATAGACCTTTCCCACATTAGCGTATTTTGGGGAAATACTTTCCCGGAACGCATCGCCCATACCATATCCGGCTGCTGCAAACAGCATTACTTTACTATGGGAATCAGATACAGTGCAATTTAGGCAGTTTATATGAAAAACTACCTTCATAATATTATTGAAGTCATACATCATTGGAAAGCTAAGCCAATTTTCTATGCATTTCTGTATTAGTTTTTATAGTTTTATAAAATTGAATACAGTTGATTGGAATTTTAAAATATCCCCTCTTGTCCACTCGATTTAATGAATCTAAGTCGAATGGTGTATTTTATATATGCAAATAACTCAGTGAAAACGTTAGAAGAAAAGAAATACTGCATTAATGTTTCGGCAATTGAATGCGCTTTCCAATGATATACGATGTAAATAATATAATGATAGTAGTTTATTATAGGAACGGTTTAGATTGTGGTGTATTTTAGTGCAAAAGTAACTCAACGCGGGTCAGCGGCTTGTTGGCGGCGGTACCAGCCAGCAGTTTTGCTCTGAGCGTTGATTTAGGGGAATCCCGGCGTAATGACGTCACTGTGGGAAAGTTGTATTAAAATGAACCGTAACAGAGTTGTTGCTAAGGTAATGGAAAGCCTTGGACAGTCATATATGTAGGTTCAAACTGGAATGCGTATGGATACAAGTGCCCGCTAGATGGTTGATCACCATCATGAATTAGTCCTGAATTTATGATTCCAGTTTATCCATCAATTATATGAGACCGATATCAATTATTCTCTCGAACGTCGCCACCCACCTCGACAAACCCGTCACCCCAACCCCCACCCGCCTCCACACAGCCGCGGGCCAAACCCCATCAATATGCACACAACTGCCACCAACATCGCCCTTCACGTCCTCCCCTATTGGTAACAGAGATATTTTATTTCGATGACGGCGTTTAAATGTATGTAAGTATTCTTACTTGGGCAAGTCATCAAGCCATCCTATGACGTAAATGTCTTCTTCTATCGGCCTCTCTTTCAACGCGTTATGTCGTAGATTGAGCATGCGCAAACCTTCATTGATGAAGATAGTTTCCGGTAGGAACTCGAGATGGCAGTGTGACAGATCGGCTTTTGATGGCAGCTTAGACGTTGCCTAAATAGACAACAGTTTAATTATTATTTTAACTTAATTATATCTTTCAAATGCTTTCATAAGACATTCAAGATTTATATGCCCTATATATCATGGTCCAAGTAAATTATCACTCAGAAAAAACGACCCAAATATAATCTAATCACCCTGACAAACACACATCTATCGATATTGCAAATACAATCTGAATTTTAATTCAAATACACTTAATATCCAAGGGAGATAACTCCGAGAAGGCAAACTAAGGGCAGACAGATATTATATATTCAGAAAATAGATCTCATATCCTAACCCATTTTTCAATGCTCTCCGGGTGACCAAATTTCAAGCGGATATATTAATAATCCGGTGAATATTTTGAAACTATGTCTACTCTTGCTCTGTAACTTTAGTTTCTAAATAACACTCTACATGATATGATGCTCAATGATAGCATTGCCAAATTGGAGGGAATGCGTTATATTTGATCTCTAACATATAACCCAGGTTACTGGGCCGGCACTGAGCCAGTGTAGTGACTCTCAGTGAATCAATGGAATCTTGTACAAAGTAGTTCACAATGGACCGTTCCATTTTAGTTATGCCCCGCCCATCTCTAGCTAAGCTCCGCCCACACATCGATCGTGTTGGGATCGATCGATGTGTGAACACCCTGACTATCAATTTCCAGACAACTAACTATACAGGTAAGCTATTGAATATTTTGATACTAATATGGCAGCAACCGCGCCCAGTCAAATTAGTATCAAAATATTCAACAGCATATTAATTAAATAGTAGAGATATACAATTTGTACAACGTGTCGGACTATTAAGAATTAAAGACGGGCCGGGCCGTATAGAATCATTTATGATGTAATGATTATGACGTCATCTTACAGCTGATTTTCTCAATGACAAAGAAAGGCGTTACCTCGCTATTGTTAGCTTGTTCATTGTAGCGCTTTGTGTTGTGATTAGTAATTATTCGACACGTGCATGGCACGGCGGAATATACACACAATGAACACAGGCGTGAATCGATTATAATTGTACTCATGTACTGATATAATGCGACGGAAAAGTACACACTTCAGATTTTTTTAAAACATGAAATTTTTTACGATTTTCCGATCTTTCCTCAATTACATCGTAAAAATCGCGATTTTAAAAATAAATCGAACTTCACGATTAAATCGAAAAATTGCGCAAGCCTACCTCAACACAACTGAAGATTGAATGGTTAAGTTAACACAAGCTGGTATATAAATCGTTACCTTTTTGGCTTTTCTAAGCCACCGACTGTACTCGCCTTCATCAGGAAATGACAGATAGACTGACCTCTCACCCTGTAGTGTGGACGTTAACTTCAGCACGTGCGGGTGGCCTTTGACCTTCATCTCTTCAACTGCACCCTTCGCTAGCTGAACCTCTAACGGCTTGCCGGAGTTCGGTTTCTCTGGCGTAAAACAGATACGATTTATCATATAAACTATCGTATATGTCACCATTCGTTAGCTCCTCTGGTGTCAACAACGCATTAAAGCGCTCAAAATACTATTTATTTCAATTAAACATTTAATTGCCAATGCCTTTCATAGAAATTTTGATTTTTGCAGCCAAAGAGTATTTTTGTAAATTTATAACTAAAATTTACAAAAAAATAGATTTCTGTTATCCTTCAAATGGACATTCAACAAAAGTGCCAATGGTCAAGAAAATTCAAATTTCTGCTTAGCCATTGTCTAATTGCAGCCAAGAAGAGTATTTTTGTGGTAAATTTTCAAAAAAATGACGGGTTAAGTTGACACAAGACGGGTTAAGGTGCATATTTACACTAAAATGCTTGGAAATAAAAATTGTTAAAATTGTATACTTTTAAAGGCTTAATTTGTGAACTTTAATATATTGCAGCGAAATAATACTTAATATATAATGATTTTATTCAGTATAAATAAATATAATATTTTAGTTGTGAAGTTGAATTAGTAACTCGTGTCTCTAATTAAATTTCAAAACTTATAAAAAATTAAACGGAACGAAATCATCATATTTTAAGATTTATTCCGTTTTATGTTTTATATATATATATATATATAGGCCCACACTTTAAGCCTCTAAAAGTAGACAATTTTACTAATTATATTTTCAGGCTTTTGTTGTGAATATGTTCTTTAATCAGCCCAACACAGAATTCCCACACTTAATTTCAAGAATACCATACGGGTAAGCTGTTGAATATTTTGAAGCTAATTTGACATGGAAATATATTGCTGCCATAAGCTCCCAGTCAATTTAGCACCAAAATATTCAAAATAAATGGACTTTTGCAGTTTATCCATCCATCATATGACGTTGTAAGCAAACATGTGACGTGTAGGTTGACGTCATAATCAATTACGTCATGAATACCGTACATAAGTTTGTCATGAACGCATAATTGATGACGGGCTAAGTGTTGCTGTACGAATTGTATGTCTTTATTATTTAACACATATGATGTTGAATATGTTGAAACTAATTTGACTGGGCGCTGCTGCTGCCATAGGCAGCAGCAGCACCAAGTCAAATTAGTCTCAAAATATTCAACAGCTTACCCGTATAGGTTTCTGGACTGAAATTTAGATTCATAGAATGCATTGATCGATTGATCGCAACACGGGCAATGCGTGGGTGGAGCCTAAGGTAGAGTTGAGCGGGGCATGGCTAAAACTTGATTCCACACTATTTCTTGCATTGTACATGATTTTTCGTATTTGGCTTTTTGATTCAAAGGATTACATCATTACTTATCATTTCATATTAGACTAGCGTAAAGTCACGTGGCAAGCAATGCATTACTGTACCCACTATTGCTTAACAGCATACAGTTAGCGGTTGAATATTTTGAAAATAATTTTAGTGGGCGGTGTTGCTGCCTATGGTGGCAACAGTTCCCTGTCAAAACGGTTACCAACTATGCACATGGTGATTAATAAATTGTAGATTTGTCAAAGATATACGATCCATACACGTTCGCGATGAAATTCTACGCTTTGGTCACGGACTTATACGTCATTTTGAGAGTGATATCGCTAAACTGTTGACGTAGTTGATTATTCCGTCATATACTTGAGTGACAGGTCGGATCCGTTCACTGAGACGCTGGGCATATCTTTGTATGGTTGGTTCTTGAATTGCTGATTAACAAAAAAGTCAAACGATTGCAAACAATGTAAATAATATAGTTTCCATGTAGGCTACCATCGACAGAAACAGGTGTCGATAAAGTAAGTATCGTTATTTAAAACACCTCACCTCGATGTATTAATAGCCTTGTACCGGATATGACGCAGAGCCGCCTGACCCATTGATAAAGTATTTTACCCTTCCGCACATTAAGATAGTTCGTTAGCTGGAGCCGCGCGTAGGTGCTGTCGTGATATGGTTTCCCTGGAATAAATAATAGAATAAATAAATAAGTGGGTGGATGGGTGGGCGTGTGTGTGGTTGGGTGGGTGGCTGAGTAAGCGGGTAGGTGAGTGGGTGGGTCGAGTGTGGGTGGATTGATGGATGGCTGTGTGTGCGCGTGGATGTATGGTGGATGGATGCAGGATGGATGCAGAATGGATGGATGGATGGATGGATGGATGATCGATGGGTGGTGCGTGGGTGGGTGGGTGGGTGGGTTCGTGGATGGATGGATGGATGGATGGATGGATGGATGGTTGAATGAATGAATCAATGGATGGATGGATGGATGGATGGATGGATGGATGGATGGATGGATGGATGGATGGATGGATGGATGGATGGATGAATGAATGAATGAATGAATGAATGAATGAATGAATGAATGAATGATGGATGGATGGATGGATGGATGGATGGATGGATGGATTGATGGATGGATGGATGGATGGATGGATGAATGAATGAATGAATGAATGAATGAATGAATGAATGAATGAATGAATGAATGAATGAAGACCGTAATCATTTATGACATAATGTCTTCTCCGGGTTTACACTTCAGGATCCATATCAAATCTGGTGATTTCTAGATTTTCTTGAATATCTATTCTTGAGGATAAAGTGTAAATCAGATTGGATCAGCAGCTTCCGAAATACAACCCGTTACATTTGCACAACAATGTATGTGCGATCGCAATAAAAAGTTGGCTCTGGAGGATGGTGATGCGATGGAGTAGCGTGCACATGGTTCAAAGAATGAGGGAATAAATTATGGACTGTTTTGCTCTAGAGAGTGTCTTCTTCGTGAAGCCATTCATTCACTCCTAAGACCATATACGGTTTGTCGCGGTGTGTAGAGTGTCATCCTCTACAGCGTTACATGTTCAGATTAGCGTTGCACTTGGTGAGCCCCGTAAACCTATTCAAATATAACGAATTTGCTTCTATAACTTATCTATCCGGCTGCTAATATTACAGCAACTCATTAAGAATGTATCTTTTCAGTTTATGCGTCAAACATATGACGTCATAATCACATATGTGACGTCAACCATGACATCATAATCAATTACGTCATGAATAAAGTAGATATGGTCATCACGAACACTTAATTCACGACGGAGTATGCGTTGCTGTATGCATTGTATGGCTTCACTATTTAACAAACAGTCTGTGGAATGTTTTGAAACTAATTTGACTGGGCGCTGCTAATGCTATAGGTAGCAACAGCACCCAATTACATTAGTTTCAAAATATTCAACAGCTTATCTGTTTAATTCTCTTGAAATTGATAGGTAGCAGGTTCAAGGATCCCAACACGGACGAAGTGTGGGTGGAGCTTGACTAGAGGTGGGCGTGGCATAGCTAAAACTGGATGCCTCAATTCATCCTTGTTATATTCCCATATCTTTCCATATGCTATCATTGAAAGTCTTTTATAAGCATGGGCTTTCTAGCTGTGATAGGAAGATAGTTGTCTATATTAAAGGAGTTCACACACTAAACTTAGACTCAATAACGACAGCCAAAATAGATTTTAATTATATTTTAGGAATACAATTTTCTCAAACTCATTCAATATTAAATCGATTAAAATCGTCGATTTTGACACTCCCTCAATTTCACGCTATGACGTCATCGCGTGAATCGGCAACCACGAATTTTAAGATTACGCCACACATTGCGTCTTGCAAAGTCCGGAAGCGCCACCAGCACCCTGTCAAATTTGTTTCAAAATATTCAACAAAATGTTGATTAAATAGTAAAGACATACATTTCGTACAATCTGACGGACTATTAAGCGGATAAGACGAACTAAATCGAGTCATTCATGACGTAATTGATTATGACGTCAGCGTACGCGATATGTAGTTGATTACGACATCATATGATTGGTGGATATACTGGATCGCTCTATTCAGACGGGAAATAAGTAATGTATGTTGTAATTGAGGTAGAATGCGGAATATTTGAATATTCGAATGTGTATATTTGATTAAAGATAACACTTCATATATACTCTTTCTGAAATATCTAAGGACATGGCAAAACATGTTAAGCTACAGTTGACATGAAACGGTTTTTAAACATTACTGTTTGGAAATATGATACGTAGACATGTTATTGGCGACCGATGGAGCGAGACGTAAAGGTTACACATTTCATTCTAAAAATGTCTTCCTGATTCTTACAAAAAAGACGGCACTTATTGATCAGCAATCCGCCAGGATTATGTGTAATACAATATCAATTTTGCAGCATCACAATTTTCAAAATATGTACCAGTTTTGTACCTCGAGGTCCCGGTTATCATTTGCCATTAGAACTAAGTGGTAAGATTGTTTAGGGCGAAATGATTGCCACGATTCCCACAAAGAAATCGTTTTCTTTATTTCTTTGACACGACATACCTGTGTGCCACCAAGCAACCACGCTTAAACCCACAATTCCCGTTAGCTATTTTTAGAACTGGATGCAAAGTGAAGCGATTCAGATTTATATGAATTTGGGTTGATCTATAAGAATTCTATCATTACAATGCCACAGCACCTGGATCGGTGATAACACTAATCCACAAAGCTGTATGGCTGAAAATGTGTAGTGGATTATTTTGAAAAATGATATGTTGGGATGTGTATATAGCCATACCAGCCCGGCTCTAGATAATCTCCAGCCACATTGTACGCGCGATGGAATCGATTATACGTTTAACCCTGGAGTCCTAGAATCTAAGGCCGTGTATTCACTAGCGAGGTAATCTGGAATAACGCCATACTGAAGTATGGCGTTATTCCTAATTAACTCTCTAGTGAGAACACGGCCTAAGTCTCAAGGTAATGGAGGATTCCACTTCATCCATCAATCATATGACGACATAATCAACTGCGTTACGTGTAGGATGACGACATAATCAATTACATCATGAATGGCGTTCGTCACAAACAAATTGATGACGGACTAAGCGTTGTTGTACGAATTGTATGTCATTACTATTTAAAAAACCTGCTGTTGACGATTTCTAAACTAATTTGACTGTGCACTGTTGATGCCATAGGAAGCCACATCACCCAGTCAAATTAGTTTCAAAATATGCATCAATTTACCTGTACGTTTTCTGGAAATTGATAGTTCAGTGATCGATCAGTCCCAATAAGGGAGAAGTGTGTGTGGAGCTTAGAGAGAAATGGGTGGGCCATAGCTAAACCTGGATTCCTCCATTATACAAGTAAGTTGGTGAATATGTTGATACTAATTTGAGTAATATGGTAGCCAAAAGCTCCCAGTCAAATTAGTTTCAAAATATTCAACATAATGTTTAGTAAATTTTAAATTTATCAAGGACAAGCTTTGTGACTGGCATTTAGAGATTTGTGATGGAGTTACATCATTTTAATTATAACATCAACTAACTAGTAATGTCAGTTATAATGACGTCATGCGCATACGATTTCAACTGGGTATGCAGACAAGAAGGTGGAAGATACAAAATAAATCTCTAGGGTTATATGACACCCCTGGGCCAAGGCCGAAATATGACAACATTCCTTCAACTCTATACAGGAGAGCAGATGCTGGCAACGAGTTATGGCAAGGATGAAACAACATACACTTTATAAACTGGAGAGAATAGTTCAACATCGGAGCACAGAGGAAAGGAGTGGCCGTGGTGGTAACGTTGTCGCCTGGTAATCAGTCGGTGGATTTCAAATCCCGGTCGACTGTCAGCCAAATGGTGGAAACTGGAAATATCCTTTACTCCTCATTGTCTCTCTACACCAAGGAGTGTAAATGGTTACCTATGAAAAACTGAGACAGTTACCAATAACATACTGAGATAAAAGCTGCCTAGATATGGCATGAATGACACCTCGAATCAAGGACTCTATAGACACAAAGCAAACCAATAATGTGTAGCATCGGTACATTCAGCGCCTGAACCGACGACGTAGTCTCTTCTGACAAGGCATGTTATTGACAGGTATGTTAAGACAGGTATTGACAGGTTATCGAACCAACAGCTAACGAAGGCGCTAGGCATCATAGTCCGCACACTCTTCCACCAAACTAACCCTGCAAGACATTGACAGTCTTGCAGTGCTGGCGTGGTGGAAGCGTTTGTGGGCTTTGACGCGTGGCACCTTCGCCGGTTATCGGTTCGATTCCATGTCAATGTCAATATACCGTAATGCCACGGCTACTTGTATAACTGCATACATGTATAATCAGTAGCCAGCCGGAGCAATGCAGTGGCTGAATGTGTCGGCTTCAGTTATGTATGTTCTATTAACAACTCAACGTCCAGCATACTAACTGCAATATTCATGGGAGTTCAGGGATCGATCCCACCACGAGATTGGCGGGACATGGCAAAAACTAGAACGGTCCTGCGGACACACTGAAGGATACTCAAATGTGCATGACTTACCAATGGTGACAACTGGCAGCGACTCTCATATTTAATGGCAACAAGCATCGAAAACCTTGTGGATTGTATTACCAAAATGGCTCCATGCCCAACTCGACTACATCCTAGTTCCGGAGAAATGGTTCAACTCTGCCGAGGGTGTATGTGCATGTAGCACCTTCTCCGTCCTATGGTCAGGTCACGGTGTATTAATTGCAAACATAAACCTAAGTCTCATATCTACAAGAACTCGCACACGCTTATTGAGAGCGCTCAACTACAAGGCACTTAGTGCCAAGTCCTTCCCCAAAGCACAGTTCACGGCCAAAGTGCAAAACAACTTTGGATCGTGTTGCCACATATTCGGTATAGCTATAACATAAATATATGGTATTCTAGAAATCGGCATGCCTGGATGTTGGGAAATGAATCCAGTCCTTGGACACAAAACGATCGTGGACCCACATCTCGGTTATTAGCTGTCACGGCTGCTAGAAAGGGAAATGAGTTTGCGTTAAACGAACACCACGCAGGGCGCGTAACAACATCAAGAAAACCAATAAATGAGTCATATACGTCTAGAGAAATCGTCGTTGATAAAGTCGGAGGACAGCGCAGGGTTGGATGTCATCTGAAACACCAGGACAGAGAGAGAGAGAGAGAGAGAGAGAGAGAGGGTGGGCGGGCGGGAGGGAGGGAGGGAGGGAGGGCGGGAGGGAGGGAGAGAGAGAGAGAGAGAGGGAGGAATAGAGAGAGAGAGAGAGAGATAGAAAAAATAACTGAAACCCAAAACATTAGCAATATGTTCCGAACCTCAATAGTAATCAAGGAGCGTACTCGATTCCGTCCACAGGGGCCGATTGTATGAGATACTTAGAGCCTATGGGATATTATACTCCACTGCATGGAGCAGAATCAGCCTTGACTGCTCTTCTCCAATTAGTCATATCCCATGGAGTTGCGGCAACGGAATACCGAATACAGAAAATATTGCCAAATTCATATTCTTCAGTCAATGACCTCATAGCAACGGCATGACGGGTTCGATATATCTGTCCATGGACACATGCCTCTTTCTAGTATGGGCAAAGGTAGGTGTTTCACAGAACTTCAATACATGGGCTTCGCATTGCAGATTATTTTGCCTTCATCCTGAATTGGCACAGTGGAAAAGCGTTTGCCCAATGCGAACGATGGCTGAACACGTAGAAGGTCCAATTGCAGTGCCAGGAAACCCAAAGGTATGTTGATGTATATCAAGGACATAGCCTACATGAAAACCATGCAAAGCAGGCTACTGGTGAATGTAAATCAATGTCAAGTATATTGAACCAATAGCTCCATATTCAATGAAGGATGCCACTGAAGGGCACATGCATAGATGGCATGTAACAGAGTCCAAGGATTGGAAATCAGAATTCCTCCGTGACACTAAAACTGAAGCTTCTTCAAAGCAGGTGTTGAGAACATTCGAGTGTATGGCTCACAAGGAGAAACGTTCTGTCACACTTTTAATGGACGAATAGACTGATGCAAAATCTAACAGGTGCACTGAGTTTGTGCATGATGTCTGTTGGCGTGGCCATGCGATAAGCACGACATTGTCTGGCGACCCCACACATACACACATCTTGTCAATAGTATATAGCTGAATGGTGCTGGACTTTGCACATTGGCTTGCAACGTACCCGTCTTTTAGTCTCGGGGTGGGGAGGGGCATACGGAAGGTTGAGCAAATAATATACGCGTAACAGCAACGATATGAACACAATACACCGTCACCAGAACCCACTGTAAAACTACCACCACCACGACCACCACCACCACCACCACCACCACCACCACCACCAGCACGACGACGACAACGACGACAACGACGACGACGACGACGACGACGACGACGACGACGACGACGACTACGATAATAATAATAATAATAATAATAATAATAATAATAATAATAATAATAATAACGACGACGACAACAACAGCATCGCTTGTGACAATGAGTGTTTTAAACCTGGAACTCAGTATAGACTTTTAATTCAACTTCTATAAATCATCTCAAATCTTAAATTCATTATATTTGAAAAACTGATGATATCTATCACGAGCGTAGCTGGGGCTAAGCGTATTTAACTCATGCAAGCGATTCAGATGATTGTGTGCGTTGGATTCGGTACATTAGCCTTTCATTTTTTGACATACCCTTTGTACGAAAAACGGGACCTCATTTTCACTGATAACGGCTCTAATGTCCAAGCACCAGTACCGGCATACAATATAGTCTGGGTGTTGTAGATTGATCTCGTGCAACTATTTTCCATTATGTTAAATCGTGAACACTTTAGGTACATGCCTGCATTCTTGATGACAATAATTATGTATGTTATCGTGTTTGAAAGCGCAGGCTGTCCTATTGTGCGTATGCCCATCAGCGAGATTGTTCTGTCAGTTACATTGTAGACGATGGCACATTGCCATTGTAGATGGTATCTTTGATATTGAAAGCTTATTCAAGTCCCTTGGTAATGAGCCGAATGCTGATAAGCTCTCACCTCGTGATGCAAAAACGGGTAGGCTATCTCGTTTTTTTGGGAGAACAGTACGCTTCATGAATGTGATGGAATAGCTGTCAAGCGTTGTCTACAGATGGTGGGCGTTGTTCAGCATGTGGGCGTTGTTTGGAGCTGCATGGTAAAGGCAACAGTAAACCGTTTTGGATGAACATAACGTATTCAAGAGTAATGATAGACTGATGCCGAGTGCCCTCATCGTCATCATGCCTCAGTTATATGGGGCCCCGCGCTTGACCAGGGAACACAGACTAAGTGGACGAATTCAGCGGAAACTAGCGCAGTTTGTTGCTAGGGACAATCAATCACGTGTTACGGCCATGTTGACAGATATAAAATGAGAACCGATGATTGCATAACTGAAAGACTCATGTCTGATAATTTTCTATAAAATCCTAAATGGTGGTCCTACAGCACGGACATGTATCGGACATACACCCCGGGGAAACAGTGTACAGCCAACCTATACGTGGCAGAGGGATGTGACCAATCATCCACCATACCGTCTTGGTCTATTGGCAGATATGTCCACAAGCTGTAGTTAATAGCTACCAAAAGCTGTAAAACCAGTGCCGTCCGTCCACAGCACGGGTGCAAACGGGTTACAATTGTGTAACAATATAGCAACCGAGATTTGAGCAAAGGAATGTAACGTATATCCGCTAAATGCCCTTTTCAAAAATTGTTAAACAATTTATTCCCAGAATCTCAGTTTGAAGGTAGTTCAATTTCAAGGTAACTATTCATCTAACAGTGATTAGTTTTAATTTAATGTGGAAATTGAACCCCTCTTGTATCAACGGCGCCTCAAAGCGCTCAAAATAGGATTGATATCAATTAGATCATGAATGTTCAAGAAGGCTGACGCACCCAGTGTTTGCAGGCCATGCAGACTATTTTTTTTGTAAATTCAACATGGGAATTGATCAATTGAATAGCTTTCTGTTTGTCCTGCAAATGCATAATCATCAGAGGTGTAATGGTCAGGAGTATTTAAAAATTGTGTTTGTTAGATTCCATTTGCAGACTAAGAGCGGAGTATTTTTTTTTCAATTTACCATTGGAATGACTGGCTCGGTTACCGAGCCAGTCAGTCTAATGGTACATTAAAAAAACTCTTCTCTCAGCATTCAAATGAACTTTTCTCACGTGTACGACAGAAGCCATCTTTACCAGTTGATACAAGCGGATACAGTTCCCTGTCAAATTAGTTTCGAGTGTCGACAGGATAGTATGGATCACAGAATCGCGGTATGGGCTAGCGCATGGAAGTTTATACCAACCGCCAGAGAGCAGCCAATCAAACCATATCAAGAAACACAATCAAACCCGTTTGCGCAGGGATTAAACATTTGAACTCGAAAACACTAATGCGAAAGACCATCTTTTCTGTTGGATATTTTGAAGCAAATTTGACTTGGAGCTGTTGGAACTGCCCATGGCAACAGCATCTCCCAGTAAAATTAACTTCAAAACATACAACAGCTTACATACATAGTCGCCTTAATATTGGAATTTTTGGGAATTCAGTGTACGAGAGGTTAATCTAGAAAATGCTATTGGTGATAGTTGCGACGGCTTAGGTACAGCTTTGAGCAACCACATTTTCCAAATGGATGTAGTCGTCTATCAGTCAGTTGCATATACATATTGGTGGCACCTATAAATACGCGTGTTCATCAACGCGTACAGCTGACATAAACTTAAAATGAGAAAGTAGTAAATTGCTTAAAATTGACTTTATGTACACTTTCACACCGGTTGAATTTGCTAATAAAGATCAAGCGTGACAGTAAACCAACATAAAACGTTCCTTTATTAGCAAAAAGATACGGACAATTGTATTAAATCTTCATCAGTTTTGGTTAGTATAGAAATTTCGTGAAAAGAAGGCACGGTTTTTTTGGAGGGTATTTAGCTGGCCACGGGAAAACTAATAACCGTTACGAAAACGTATTGAGGTAAAATGAACCAATTTTATATTTTCAAACATGTTTGAAAGCCGGTATGATTTTAAAAAGTATTCGGGACGTTTGAAATATGCCGAAAACCCTTCAAATTATCTTAAAACGTAGAGGTGCACAATGTACATTCAGCAATTTCGGGTATAACGTAGAGGTGCACAATGTACATTCAGCAATTTCGGGTATGACTGTTTGATAGATAATTTGTGTATATGAATACACTCGTCGCGTATTCATCTTTCAAAGAACTGATCCGGATTATTATATTATCCGTGTAAACATCGTTTTTTGACCAGAAATTGAATGAGTATATCCTAAACTAACACCTTCCAATGCAGGCACATGGCTGGACATTCCTCTCACACGTTGTAAAGAAATACCGGGGCAGACATACACAACGGAATGGTCAATATAAAATATTGTGGAACCTAATAACTTAGACGTTTGTGATTGAGGGCGAGAACATAGATCAATTCACGTGGAGATACGTACGTACCTACGCGCGTACGTAAGTGGCACATCACGTTCAGGAGGACGGGTTGGGGGTGGGTGGGGGTGTGTGGCTGGATCGACCATGGATGAAGAGAGAATATTCTTAATACCGCCAGGCCGAAAATTAATCAAATCTAATATATTATGATTGCTTGGGTAAGTTTTCTGAACGATCACATCAATTATAGCCATACAAAATTTAAGCGTGTTTACATTTAAGAAAACTCGGCTTATACCCCTTTGAACAGCAAATTAACAGAATCGTAATTTCAAGGAATCTATAATACTGGTACATCGTAGGCTGTTAAATATTTTGAAACTAATTTAAAAGGGAGCTGTTGCTAGGCAGCAACAGCTCCCAGTAAGATTAGTCTCAAAATACTCAGCACAAGCTTTTTCTAAATTGCAAATGAGTATTAAAATTCGGTCTTCGTGTTCATAAAGTTAATACCCACTTTCTAGTTGACCAGCTCGTGCTCAGCATACCGTTATAATTAGCACCCCTGGGGATAGTATTCACGTTTCAAGTCTAGATATTAGAAACCGCACGCTTGTTAGGCTATCGTGTATAGCTCATAGTGAATATTATTATTTTAACTGGAAGTTACTGCGGCCTAAATGTACCAACTATCTTTGAAAGCAATTATATATTCGCAGATACGAATCGGTATGGAGGTTTGGAATGGAGAGATGCAGGAATTTTTGTAATCCTACTGTTTACCTGAACATACTATTTGAATTTGAGCAGCGTGTTGCGCATGGTCACGCTTAAATGACTCTCGAACCAGATGTATATATGATAAATTGGCATTTAATAATCTGAATGATTCACCATCAATGCGTTCTATACATTATTAATAGATTTAGACGATAATATCAAGACGGCCGTAGACAGTTGCTTCGCGAGTATGGGGCGGTACACATTTCGGTTACCAAGCACAACGTATCTCCAAATCCATGACAATGATGCGGGGGAAATTGAAAAATTAACTCGATTTCAAGTAATAACTTCCAGTAAAATTAAATTCAAAACATGATATGGTTGTCTAAATATTTTGTAGTATCTACATGATTCAAAGATTTCTGTGTAAAGAATGTGTAGCATCTATAAGATGGGAATCGACATGTCGCGTGGAATTGATATCATTGAGAGACCACAGACCCTTGAATTTCTTCAGCAATCTGGATGCGATGATAACGAACTATGCCGGGTGAAAGTTTATGCTAAGCACAAAACTAAATGTTCGCGTCAAATCAACGCTTTCTGCATAGTTTAGAACTTCAATAGGATCACCTCAATGTGATAGTTACCTCACCGCAGCACTATCAATTGTTCGAGAACTCTCTATAAGACCAAACACGCCACTGTTAATTACATGATTAGATGATTTTGTCTTTAGAAACAAGGACAAAGGTATTCTTGAAAACTACTTCCAATAGCTGCAGAACAGCTGAACGTTGCATACCTCTTCGTGAATGAAGCTAAACCGGATTTCCCTCACGTGTACCTAACTTCTCCGACTCCACAGAAATGAATGATGAGGGCACCTCACCCACCCCTAACACACACATTCGGGGGCCATTGAGAAGTTGATGAAGAACCGAATCTTGGGTTCCCTCCTCTGCAGTTCTAGCGAATGTGGAGCGCGTTGTGCAACAGGAAATCTCGGTGTCCAGTCCTTTTGGATGTTGTGGATTCGTGGCTCTAAAATCCCCATGAAATTCAAGATGCAACTATATGATGATACATGAGTTTCCATATTGCTATGCAAATACAACAGCTGGAAAGCTCCAACGGCCCTCTTGAACAGACTTGGTGCATGTTACCGCAAATATCTGTGATACATTACAAATCATCGCTGACCGTGTAGTCTCATATCAAATGCGGCACAATAGCATACGAATTGGGTTTCCTAATCTGCTACGACTGCCTTAAAACTAAACAAGTAGACCTTAACGGACGACAACTACATCTAACATGTTGAAAGCGGTGTAAAGATATGTATATGTACAACTGGGCTGTCAACCAACTGTACACGGACCCTGCCCTGCGTCAATTAAATCAACGGAGTCACATCAGCTCCAGTTCTGAATTCACATTTCAGCTCCTTTAGACGTACCATGGATGGACCGAACCTGAGGGCATTGCGCCTGTCTCACATGTAAACGCACTCATCTGTACAGGTCAGGCACGCCCCTACCCATAATTGATAATAACACATTTTTTCTTACTTCGCCCGTTCGCTGTCTACCGGTCATGGACTCATTACCTAAGATGTCTCCGGCCAGTAGCAACATATCCAGACAGTGACAAAATAAGTGATAACATTTGTTATTTCCGCCCCGAGGAGCATAATAAAGTCTAGGTTTTAATGGTGCTTTGTTGACTTAACTCGGTTCCGCTTGAACGGGTTTAACAAGTAAATAAACGAAACAAGATGTGTGCCATGACTCCGGAACAAGGCCGTACTTACTACCACTGCGCTAATATCTCAGTCTGTGGCC
Organism: Chaetoderma sp. LZ-2023a; assembly: GCA_034401795.1. NCBI lineage: Eukaryota > Metazoa > Mollusca > Caudofoveata > Chaetodermatida > Chaetodermatidae > Chaetoderma > Chaetoderma sp. LZ-2023a. The sequence continues at coordinate 23,592,289 of CM067367.1, forward strand.
TGCTCCCTAGGAATGGTAGCTCCAGTTCGCACTCCGGTAAGAGCAAGTTTCTTTCTGCCCACATGACCTATGGATTTGTTTGTGTTATAAGGATTTACTCAGATTCCCAAAGCGTCTACCCCTGTCCCGTGAGCAGAGTTCGGTGATGTTTCAAGAGCATAGAGCGTATGGAATTCCATCGAATCCAATAAACCTCATTTATAGACTCTGTCTTATACTGGTGATGGTGTCGCTCCAATAGAAACTGTGCCTGTTTCGCCACTAGATCAATGGTTTGTGTTCATAGGGTAGCTTAAATAACCTGAGGTTACTCCTCCTCCTCTGTAATAAGTTTTGTAATATATTGTACTCCTGTCGGGAGTCCATAAGCATCTAACCTCCCGGTGCAAGCACACGCCAGGTGATGCTATAGCATAAAACGTGAATCTGTACCCCATGCACCCCACCCCCGCTAACATACAAATGCACATCGTGGTCTGGCGCATGGCCATGTCTGGAAACTGATCTAATACCTAGCCCTGTGGCAATACGATCATTGGACACAGATTAACAAAATTAGGGTCTTCATGGTAGTGATGACGACGAGGACGACGACGGTGGTGATTGCGGAGATGATGATGATGATGATGATGATGATGATGATGATTATGATGATGATGATGATGATGATGATAACTAAGGGTATTCTCTAAGTTAGAGAAGGATGTTAGTTAGTATAAATGGTGAACAGGTGTCTTGTAGCTACAGGTTGACATATGTATTCATCATAATACTATGGGAGACTCGTATTTATCCATCAGAATGTGATTCTCACCTGCATAAAACCGGATTAGGTAGGATAGCTCCTCTGTAGCACCTTCTTCTTGGATTCTGTGAATGTTCTCATAACCAATCGTCATTAAGTATTCATTTTGAATAGCCAATGGACAGTCATATGGCTCGAGCCGCCTAATTATATCTCCATTCAGTTGTATATGAAGAGAATTCTGCGGCAGACCGCACTGATAACAGATCCTTTGCGCGGAGGTCGCCAGTGTGCATGGGATCAGGTGCGATACAGCACCCTGAGTTTCCGGACTAAAGACACGGATAAATCCATTACTGGTATCCGTGCTTATCCAGGTTTTCACTTCAACTTTCTTGTTCGAAACATTCTTTTTAAAGCTACTGCTCACGGCTTTGGAGCGTCTGTTCACTTCACGGTAGAGATCATCAATGGAGTCCCTCAAATCCCACGTTTCTTCAGCAGAGTCGAATATGTGCTTTGCCTGTGGGATCGCGATCCGGTTATTTTTCAAAGATGGTTTAATCCTTCCCTTTCGAATGACGTCAGTTGCTAGCTTCATACGGACATCTCGTTCGCTTGAACTTTCAACGACATCTTGTTTAGGTGGCGAAGTTTTTCTTTTGAATGGCACTGCATAGATTGGTTCGGTAATTTCGTCATAGACAGGTCCATCGTCGTGATGATTGGTTCCAGTATGTACACTGTCGTTGCCATGGCTAGCGATGACGCCATTGCGCACAACGCGAGTATCCAACGACATGGTGTGGCTAGCGTGGCTCGCGTCCATTTACGTCATTCCTGCAAATAAGAATAACAACACGTTACTGGGTACATATATTTAATCTAGAACATAATAAGGCATAACTGGCTATTTCGACGAAGAGAACTAACTTAGCATAGCAGGTGGACCAATCTGGTAATAATAGTGTCGAACGTCGTACCGGGTAAATGTAGAACTGAAATATGGTACACGTCTCTATGAGAATGCTATCAACAGCTATGATATACGGATAATGGGACAGCATGCACGTTATCTAGCCGTATTGACGAAGCTGCACACCGTATCAATGCATGGAAATTATCCTGCTCTATCGTAGGTAAAGGTAGTAAAGTTGTCAATTTGATTTTTGGTTACACATACTGTGTTGGGATGCTTCAGTCCACCCGAGACCATTCCTAATCGATACACCAGTAATTAAGAACGATTTGATGAGCATTTTAAACATAATGTATTATAATGGTTATCAGACACATGCATGAATTGTAGGAACAGGGAGAGGGGGGGGGGAGAAAGAGAGAGAGAGAGAGAGGAGTTGGATGGAGGGAAGGAAAGGGGTAAGGGAGGGAAGGGGAGGGGGGTGTTTACCATAATTATGAGATACGAAAGTATAACCGATACATATTGGATGATACGAAGAACAGATTGAAGCAAGAGAAACTCAAGGTCAAATATAAGAACATTTGCAAATTGCAGATTTTAATCCCTCTTGAGTCAACTTGTCGTTATAATGGTAACACCGTCTCACAGTAGGCTTGAGGTTTGTCTATTTTCAGATGAAGAGAAGACTATTTTTTAAAAGTTACCACTGGAATGACTGCCTCGGTTACCGGGTCAGTCATTCCAGTGGTAAAATTAAAAAGAAAATAGCCTTCTCTTGCCCTGCAAATTGACATTGACTAAGCAAAAAGTTATATTTCTTAAACTCTTTAAAAGATATTTTCCTAACTTCCAGTGGTAAATTTACAAATAAAACAGTTCTCTTGGCTCGCAAATGGTCATTCACTGAGCAAATATTTGAATTTTCTTTTAAAATCTTGACAAATGAATTGTTAATTGATAAAAGTAGCATTTTGAGCGCTTTGATGCACTGTCGACACAAGAGTGGTTACGGCAAATATACCATTTGACCATTTAAACTGTTCATCTAATGGTGTTCTTCAAGTTGCTCCCTAACCCTTCGGACCCAAAATACTGAATTACAAAGCTCAGTCACAATATACATAAGTTGATATTAGCACGATCTTATCAAATTCGTTTCAAAATATTGAACAGCTGATCTCATGATGTACATGGGATTCTGGGTGTTCGTAGATCAAAGGGTCAACATTGGCGTTGAATTGTAATATTGTTATTCCACTGTAACTACAATCAAATACAAACCAATCTCCAAATTTATAAGAACAGCCACACTAGAATCACATAAATACATCCAAAATACGGAACATGCGACATACACTGGAGAAATCAAAATCAGGTTGGTTAAATTACGTTCTAGATGGTTTGGAATCAAGTGGACTAAGATGGGTGTATAAGCAAAATGAGAAGATACGTTACTACGTCAAGATGTGGTACATGGTTACTTGTGGAGTAGCACTATTGCATCAGGACGTAGCTGTAGCTAAGAAGTGATACAGATTTTAACCGTTGCAAACCACGAACAACAAATTATTTACCATTACGGGATAACTAACCTCATCTCTCGATAGCTATTCAGGTGATCAGATATGCCACTAATAAACTATACATGTAGTTGTAAGCTTTTAATCATGCCGCTAAAGAAGGATATTCAGGCTTTAGTGGCTAAATGTTGGTACATGTCTACACCCTATTATGGCTGTCATGGTTTACTTTTCAACCAATCAGAAAAAAACTAGCGTTCCAGCCTCGGTATATACGCGCGGGCATAGAGGTGCCAGCTATAAGCGCACAAAAATTTGCGTTCGTTGATGATAGACGTGTTTTAGATTAGTGTAATTTGCGTCCACTATTGCGTTTGCGAAAAAATTATAGTGCTTAGTGAGACTAGAGTTTAAGGAACAGTGTTATTTGATAATTCTTTTCTTTAAGCTATTTTAAACATTTTCCGTTTGAGGCTCGTTCGCGTGCATCAAGCACTAGCTTTTCCGCCAGTAAAATCGTTGTTCTTGTCGGCCATTAGGGTTGTCTTGCTCGTTTGTGTTTGGCGCCATTTTTCGAAAACAAAGCTTTTTATTTTTACGTTTATTTGCTGTGCTCCCCGAGTCGTAACTACAAGGTATTGTTATTAAATTATTTTAATAAATTTCGTAACCTTAAAATCTGTTTAAACCTTTTTGATCAATTTTCTTTTGGATCTTCGTCTGCGTGCGTTAGAACACTAGATTTTTCGCCACTCAAACAGCCGCATTTGTCGGCCATTAGTGCTAGTCTTGATCGACTTCGACACCAATTTTCGAAAAAAAAATAAATTAAAAAATCGCGAATTTTACCGAAGGGGATGACACAGCACTGATATATTGGTAACGGTTACTAGGCATATTCTACCTCCTCTCTCTACACTTCAGCCTTTCACAGCCTACTCTACTCATCTCCTTAACACATTACTCCTACTGCATTCTATCCTATCTCTCATACTGTACCTACTAAATTTTCCTACTACACACTACCCTCTAAACAATCCACACCTTTGGGTAAGTAACATGGAGGAAGCTGACTTCCTCAAGCAGCCTCCTGAAGTCACAGCCAACGCGGCGCCAAGTGGTGTCAAAGAAAACGACGAAGTGGCAATGGAGGAGTTCACCCACGAGCAGGTGGCTCAGCAGGTGATAATCCTGGAGAGCAATCTCCAGAACACACCAGGCCCCAAAAGGAAGAGGATGGTCGGGGTGTTAGAGGAGGGGGAGGAAGTGGGAGGAAGGGAAGGCACCCCCAGCAAGAGGTCTCGGGACAAGGGGGCCTCCCCAGTGGGAGGGAGAGACCAAACAACCACGCAGAGCGGGGGTTCCCCGGGTGGTGCGTCCAGTAGGGAAGGGAGGGAAGTGGGACATAAAGGGGGGCAGAGAAATGGTACCCAGGGAAGGAGGGTCAGGGTCAAGGGACTCGCGGGAAATGATTTTGCGGGGTTAACCAGTATGGTAATATATAGGTTGCTGTATGCCATGGTGGGCATGCTGGCAGGCCTAGATAAAAGAGACGGGGAGGTTTTGGTAACCACCACCAATGAAGGGCAGTTTCAGAAGCTGCTCAAAATCACAACGATAGGCAGCCACGTGGTGTCTATCGAAGAGCACACCACAAAAAACACTGAACAAAAAAAAGCGGTAGGTGTCATATCGGGAGTCCCAAGGGACTTCACGAATGACGATATAAAGGAAGAATTGAACGCCCATGGGGAACGCAAAGTGGAGTGGGTGGGACGGATTGGCGGAACAGCCAGACCGACCTATGCAGTGAAACTGGTATTCAAGTCAGACGAACTGCCAAGTAAGGTAAAACTGGGATGGATGAGCTTCAAAGTCAAGCCATACATCCCAGAGCCCGTCAGATGCTTTAGATGCCACCTGCTGGGTCACGTGGCAAAGCACTGCAGATCAAAAGCCAGCGCATGCGTAAACTGTGGAGGAAACCACAAACGGGAGGACTGCCAGCAGACCCCCCACTGTAGAAACTGCAAGGGGCTCCACAGTGCTGCATATCGCGGATGTCCGGCTTTGCAAAAAGCCAAGGACATCCTCAAGGTCAAATCGACAGATCAGGTCTCATACGGGGAGGCAAAGAAGAAGGTTACCCAGCAAATAAGCAGGGGAACCGAACAGCCAACTGGAATACCAGCACCTGGACCAGCCATACCGCTGGAAAGAACAGCATGGCAGAAAAGGGCTGAATCCGTAAGGAGGAAGCTGGCCACCCCCAGGAGGGACTGCTCAGTACCGAGACAGCAGGAAAGAGGGGAGGAGGCTCCTACTGAGCCACCTACAATAGAGACGGCCACGGCCACGCCCACCCTCCCGCTTGGGAGTCCGGCCAGAAAAGCCGGCAAACAGGCCAAAAGGCAAACAAAAACGCCTAAAAAACCTGCCTGCAAAGGGCTCAAAGCCATAGGCAGGAGCAGGGCCCGAAACCAAAGGGCTGAACCAATCGGCACATTGGAGGTACCTCTAGTGGAAAAACAGGCTATCAAACCTGTGAACCCCACTAGCAGTACTGGCAGCTGCAGTGACCTGCCGGCCGAGACCACCAGAGGGACACCAACGAGCGAGGTAAGTCCCACCCCGATGGTTGGAGAGCATAAAATTGTCTTAAATGTACAAACCTTCAGATTGATCATTGAGACGATCATATCATCAGTTTGCACTGACAACGAAGCAGCAAGAAACAAGGTTGATGTGGACGGCCTCGTTGCGAAATTCGTAGAACTTTGCTCCTCTTCGAACTAATCATGGGGGTCAAAATTCTTCAGTGGAACGTTCGAGGCACCCGGTCTAATACCAACCTCGACGAATTGTGGAACACATTCCACAACGAAAATGACCACCCAGACATTATATGTCTACAGGAAACCCGTCTGAAACCCAACCAGGATTTCAAAAGGTACAACTACAATGTCGAAAGACAAGACCGTACCACAGAATCTGCAACCACCCCTAGGGGTGAAGGCGGTGGCGGCATAGCGACCCTCATAAAAAGTAATCTTTCCTACAAAAGGTTGCCACAACGTGAGAGTAGCGTAGAGCACCTTACGATAGAAATAGAAATCAATCACGAAACTATTAATATTGTAAACGTCTATAGTCCCAGGTTGCACTCTTCCTGGGACTACGACAAGCTCCTTGAAGGCCTAGAAGGTGAAACAATACTTCTGGGCGACTTCAACTCCCACCATGCCCTATGGGGTAGCAAAACCACGAACCCCAAAGGCCGAGTATTAGAACAGGTTATTGACAACTACAACCTGTGCCTACTAAATGACCATAGACCCACCAGATATAACTCTAGTGATGGAGAATGGTCGGTCTTGGACCTGTGCCTCATAACACCTGGCCTCCGACCAACCCCCAGCTGGGACATCCAAGACCAGCTCCTCGGCAGCGACCACCTCCCTATCAAAATACAGATAGGAAGCCTACAGAACAAGAACGAGGCGCCATTGCACAGGAACAATTGGAATCTGAAAAAGGCCAACTGGACCGAATACAAGCACATAATGGCCATGGAGCTGGAGACACCGATTACTAGTACCAGCACCGAGGAATATTATGAGCAGTGTATGGGGATTCTCTACAAGGCTGCCAACTCAGCCATCCCCCAATCAAAGCCAGACAATAACCCCAAACACAAACGAGTGCCTTGGTGGAACAGGGAGTGCCAAGAAGCAGTTAAGCTCAAGAAAATAGCCTGGAATAGACTAAAGAGAAACTTCAGCATTGAACGCCTAGTCGAGCACAAGAGACTACAGGCCAAGGTAACAAGAACCATCAAAAAGGCAAAACGCGATCACTGGCGACAATACTGCTCTGAAATCACTCGGTTCACACCCTCGAGCCAAATATGGCGCAAAGCGAAAGCTATTGCCAGCGAAAAAAACAAATCCAAAAACCCCTTACCCACCCTCATAGCAAATGGGATAAAGCACGCCAACGACAAGGAAAAAGCTGAAGTGCTTGCCACAGTCTTCATTGCAACCAGTAGCAGTGATAACCATGACCATGACTTTGTAGCTACCAAAACAAAGGTTGATGAGCATATCAATCACCTGTTCAGCTCAAGGAAATGCGAAGATCCTAACAACCGAGACATCAACAAAACCTTCAACAGAATGGAGCTTGAGCAAGCCCTTGGCAGAGGCAAAAGCTCCTCACCAGGTGAGGATGGCCTGAAATACGACATGCTTCGTAATATGCCAGAGGAGGGTAAACAAATGCTACTCAATCTCTACAACCTTGTATGGAGCTCTGGAAAAATGCCATCAGTATGGAAAACGGGGATCGTGGTTCCTATCCCAAAACAAGGGAAGGACAAAACTGACCCAAGATCATATCGGCCAATCTCCCTGACGAGCTGTCTATGCAAAGTCATGGAGAGGATGATCAAAAACCGACTAGAACATGAGTTCGAACACAACGGTCTACTCCACCCTTGGCAGAGTGGCTTCAGAAAGGGCAGACGCACTACGGACCACCTAGTCAGACTGACGGAGGCAGCCAAGAAAGCCCTAGATGCCGGAAGAGGAAACACAACAATAGGAGTTTTCCTAGACGTTGAGAAAGCCTTTGATATGATGTGGCGAAACGGAGTCCTAAAAAAACTCTATGACTTTGGCTACCGTGGCCGCATCCTATTCTGGATACGAGATTTTCTCGATAACAGAAGGATTAGCGTCCGCGTTAATGGGCAAATGTCTAGGGAACAGACATTGGAAAACGGCACCCCGCAGGGTGGCGTAATAAGTCCCCTACTGTTCAATATCATGATGAGTGATCTACCCAAAGACATTGAAAAAGACCATGCACTGGGTCCCAACGCAATAGGCGGGTCTATCTTCGCTGATGACACAGCATTGTGGAACAAATATGCGAAGATAGACCGTGCACGTAAGACCATGCAGAAAGTTCTGGACATAGTCTCACGGTGGTGCAAAAAAAATGGCTTCAAACTGTCTGCGGAAAAAAGTTCAAATCAATTTTACCAATGTTAAATACATAAACCATGATGCAAATCTGTACCTCAATGGTCAGAAAGTCAAGACATGTGCTGAAGCCAAATTCCTGGGACTAACATTTGACAGAAAGCTCACGTGGAACCCCCACATCAAGAGTCTGAGGGAGAGATGCTTCAAGCAATTAAATCTCCTTCGCTCATTAACAAAGCACACCTGGGGTGCAGACCTGCCGAGCATGCTTATGCTATACCGCGGCCTAATCCTGTCAAGGATAGACTATGGATGCGAAGCATACGCCACAGCGAGAAAGTCACTGTTAGAAACCATTGACACTCTCCAAACAAAATGCCTGCACATTTAATGTGGTGCCTCACAGAGTAGCCCTCGAGATGCAATCAACGTAGAGTGTGGAGAAATCCCATTAGATCTGCGAAGAGAGGAACGGCTTCTCAAATTCTGGACATACCTACAAAGCTCTGCACCCACCCACCCTACCAGGGAGGTATGTCTTCCATGCAAGGAGCACCTAAGACACAAGGTACTGCCCAAAATGACCAAAAATACCAAACCACCAGGCCTGTTAATGACAGAGCTCGTCAGTGCCACTGAACTGGTAAACGTCGAAATAGAAAGCTCAAGGCCGGCTCCTGACCCGCCATGGCTACTTCCGCAGATCAAGGCGCATGACAGCCTATCCTCACAGATAAGCAAGAAAGACCCACCAGCGCTAATCAAGAGCTACGCTCTGGAAAACATTGACAACAGATGGAAGGAGCACAGGAAAATCTATACCGATGCCTCCAAAATGCCCTACTCTGGCGAATGCGGAGCAGGAGTAGTCATAGGCGACCAGGAAGAAATCCTCAAGTACAAGCTTCCGAATCACCTGTCAATATTCACAGCCGAACTGGTGGCAATTAAAAAGGCTCTAGAATGGATTAAAACAGCAAATCCAGGCAAATACGTTATACTCACAGACTCACTAAGCTCAGTGAAGAGCTTCAAATCTAGCAGCAGCAAGAGCAGGGACAACCTAATCAAGGAAATCCGGCAGCTGTATGCAACTGTGGTGACTGACAACAACACCGTGGACATCGACTGGGTCCCAAGCCATGTTGACATTAAAGGCAATGAACAGGCGGACGAGGCAGCCAAGCAAGTGCTCAAAGATGGAACTATGACCAGCATAGGACTCTCAAAGTCCGAAGCGAACGCCCTGGTCAAAAGCCACATCAACAGCAAATGGCAAAGACAATGGGACGAAAGCACAACCGGCAGATCCCTGTACAGAGTCGTCCCTGCAGTCAAACGCAAATACCAAAACCACATCCCAGGACGCCAAGGCGACATTGTATTACGCCACATCAGAATGGGTCGGATCAGCGTTAACCAGACACGAAAAAAACTCAACCTGTCAGACACAGACCAATGTGAGGCCTGCAAGGAGACTGAAACTCTAGACCACTTCTTCCTACGGTGCACTGAATATGCAGACATTAGAAAGGAACTCATCAATACGCTGAGAAAGGGACACTTCAATCTTGACCCTATAGAAGACATTATAGCGATGCGTGACCGACAGATCAACCACGAATTAATCAAGTTCGTGCTTGCATCGGACAAACACATCACATAGTCAGAACACATTCTGATTAGCCCAAGACACCGACCGAGACAACAACTGAGACAACCCTCGTGAGGTGTCAGGTCCGAAACGCAAATCACTCCCCTAGGCGTATGAGGTGTCAGGTCCGAGGGGAATCGCATCACACTTTTTCCCCTAGGCGCATGAGGTGTCAGGTCCGAGGGGAAATACGTGTAAGCGAACGATTTGCTGTGTGCATGACCTATACAGCATGTTATCTCTGATGTCAAAAAAGCAAACACGTGAGACGGCGCAAGAAGCACTCTTCTGCGGCCTCTACGACCCCGGCCTGTCCTGCGGCACTTACTGCCTTCCAAACCCCGGCCTCTACTGCGGCATTTAGTGCCTTCCCACCATCGACCTCTACGGCTATTGCGGCATTTACTGCCACCCCACCACCGACCCCTGGTCACTGCAGCATTTACTGCCTCACCACCCTCGTGAGGTGTCAAGTTCGAGGAGAAACGCAAATCACTTCCCCTAGGCGCATGAGGTGTCAGGTCCGAGGGGAATCGCATCGCACTTTTTCCCCTAGGCGCATGAGGTGTCAGGTCCGAGGGGAAATATGTGTAAGCGAATGATTTGCTGTGTTGCATGGCCTATAAAGTAGGTTATCTGTAATGTCATTCTATGAATGTTACTAAATTCTTGAGAACTTTTTTTTTTTTCTGGCTTGACTATTCCACTTAAGGATCGTGACATTGTCATGAATTGATGACCCAGAGTATGTGAGTACATGCCCCAAAGCACCTGTCCACACTGTCTGTTTTCTCCTTCTTTTTCTTTCAGCATTGTTCCCCTCCTTTTCTTTCAGAGCCAGAGCTGGAGCTGGAGCTAAAATGCAGCAACGAAAACAACAATGACAGACGGGCAGAAAGACAGATGGAGGACTGGAATGGACAACAGAACAACAGATGGGCCGGCCTGGCGGCGGACCGCGAGGGATATGGACGTGTGTCCATCTCTTTCGTGGCCCGTAGGCAGGTATGCTTGTCTGTCGAACAGACTGACAAACCAATCAACAAATGGACAGACTGACGGACAACTCTGGGCACAGCAAGCTGCTGGAGTACGCTTAAGCAATGTACTTGGCCCCACTTGCTCAGTCTTCTCGGATGGGACTTTAAACTGAGGTCCCGTCACACAGTGCCCATCACTGTGTGAACGTGAGCTAGGGTTAGGTAGGCAAGAAATTTCGGCATAGTCAAAGTAAACCGGATGCTGAATGGATCCCTCCTCGGATGGAACCACGCAACATACGGATTACAAAACCAAAAGCAAACTGCTAGAATTAGAATCTTTCGGAATTTTCGAGGGGACTATGGAGGGATGTAACCCGGATGACTGACCGAGTTCGTCCTCGGACGGACACAGTCACCATACGGGCTACCTAACCAATCAAAATCAAACAAGTGCGCGCTGGTGCCTGCTCGGATGATGGCCAGAAGACCAAATGGGTCCCAGGACCCGAAAGACCCCACACCCCAACCTCCCCACTCCCCCCAAAGGGGCCGGGAGGTTTCTGACCTAAAGCCCCCCCCCTTGGGTGCATCAGGTCATAAGACCGTACGCACCTCCCCCGACCCAACACCTACCCCATCCCTTACCCACCCCTGTTAGGTCCAGGTTAGGCCATCCCCATTACACACGCCCAAGCATGAGGAGCAACAAAAAAAAAAAGCCATGGAAAAGAACAGCAACATGAGACAAAATCGAGAGACAACGATCAACACACACACACACACACACACACACACAGAGAGACACAAGCTAACTGCACAAACCGACGTCACAAGAATTCACAAGAATTCAACAGAAACCATAAAGGCCAGGCGTGAGTCTAGACCCTAGCATTGGGAACTAGCATATAAACGCCTCAAATATTACAACACACACACACACAGGTGCCAGCTATAGCTTGGCAATTTCGTATACAAGCAATCATAGCAGTAAGCTGTTTAATATTTTGAAAGTAATTTGACCTGAAGTTGTTGCTGCCATTCGTTTAGAATATTCAACCGGATAAGTATTACATAATAAAGAATTTAATGCATTGGGACTTGCATGACTTCACACGCTATCGATTGATTAGACAAAATGGTGGAGATCCCTGTTCAACATTTACGCTATATTACAAAGCAGATAATTGTGATACAGATAAGGAAACGTGACTGGATATGAATGATATAAAATCGATAAACCATAATATATCGGTACAATACAACATTTAATTTATGATTAGCATCCTTTTAACGCAAAGCTAGAAATTAACCACTTATCCTGTGAACCGTAGGCTTTTTCCGTATATGGATCAATAACAGATCACTGTTTTAGGACAGTAACTGATCTGGCTGGACCGCTGTATTTCAGCAGTAGTAGATTTATGAAACAATTCAAACATGTTTACTGGTTACTTCATCAACCAGTTGGTGTAATCTGTTGTGTTTAATCCTTGACCGGCCAAACCGACCACATGTAGCCTCTAAAATGGTCCTGAGAAATGCCCATTTGCAGGCCAAGACAATGCTATTTTTTTAGCTTACCAACGGAATGACTGCAGTCACAAAACAGTATTCTCTTGGCATGCAAAGAAACATTATGTAAGGACACGTTTTGGATTCTTTATGGTTAAATGATTAATTATCCTAATTATCCTAATAATATGTTGTAAGTGTTGCATTCAGAACATTTGGTTAATTTTATATTCTGTGGAGTACTAGGAGTTATGAATGTATGAATCAGTTAAAAATTCCAGGGATATGTCAATTTTCAGGCGTGCTGATCCGTATGGATGACGATTAAGAAAGTGTTATGTTATATACCTGTTAAAAGAATATTAATTTGAAAATTTTGAAAGAAATTTGACTATGTGTTGTTTCTAAAGACCCAACAGCTTTCCTGTAAGGTTTTTAGCAAATGAGACACTGGAATCTCATAGACTAAGGGTTTACGGTTAGTCACACATGTATGCTCCTAACGAATGTATTCTATCTACAATCTACATGTTTACCCGCGTTTAACACATTAATGACTGAATTGGGTCATAAAATAAAATATATTGTTTATTTAATGTCCATTTGTAGGCCAAGAGAAGACTATTTTTGAAAATTTGCCACAGGAATGGCTGGCTCGAGTATCGAGCCAGTCATTTCAGTGGCCAATATGCAAAGATTGTCTTCTCTTGGCCCGTAAAAGGGCAATCCTCAATACTACTACAGAGGCCTGTTTTGACAGGGTTACAGCTAAGTCAGTATCTCAATTCGTTATCTGCCACTTTTTAATGCATATCTGACAGTTTGTGTTCATAACGAACTCACCCATACATGAATGAAGTTTGCTTACAGTTTTTGAAAAAAGGTTAAAAGATTAAGGCCTAAATGCGTCATTGCTCAAATAAGCAATCCATAAATCAGTAAGCGGGGCTTGAGTTGATCGACCAATGCACCAGCCAATGTGATGGGGTGGGTAAGGGGGCATTTACCCGCCCCGCATCCCACCCCATCCCCACTTGAGACTATAGCGATGCGTACTTTTTTCCGAACGATCTTGGATAAATAAAACATAAAATAGGTTTAGAGCTAGCTGAATGTGCATATTTACCTCGGGAAATGCAAGAGATGCTCTCATCTAGACATTACAAAACTCGTTTGGTGGGTTTGCGGTTGGGGGGGGGGGTGTTGGGGTGGGGGAGGAACTCCCGAACCACCTGTCTGTTTGCTTAGCATCTTGGTATCAGATCCATCATGCATGGTATGCCCCTGTATGATTGTGGTTAACTGTAAGCAATCTCATCACTCGTTCAAGCAGTCGCTCAAGCTATCAACTCATTAGTATATTACATATTTCTTAACCGTGATAGAATTATCATATTTAGTGTACTGGCCTGAAATGGATAAGTATTCAAGTAAGCAGATTCCGTGTAAAGTCTAATCCAAATAATTCGCTGTATAATTTTTAAAATATGGGTATGATGTTTATTTTGTCAAATATAAGGTCAATTTTAAGAAATATAATAAAGAATGTTCAATATTTATTCAGCGAATCAACATATCAATCGCGGTATATTTTTTCTGTTGAGGTTTAAAATTCACAATGATGAAACGAAATCAATGGTATGGGTGAATTTCATCAAAACAGATTTAGGTGTTGCTCTATAAGACAGAAACAGCATAGAGCAGCATATCTTTCCAAACAAGGATTCTTGGCTAGGACACGAAAGGCACTCAATCAATACGATAATTCATTTATGAAGGTTGCCTGCTTTTCCATGTCCAAATCTCCAACATTTCCGAGCATATTTATTCAAACACTGGTTCCCCCTTCTTATTTGCCAAACTAGCTGAGAAAACATGATTTGTAATATATACACAGTCACATGTACATAGTTATCACCCCACAACACCCAGTCCATCCACGCCCAATGGGAGATTATTGCTTGCTTAGGTCTCTAGACGGCACAGAATTGAGGAAGCGGGGTTAAATTTAGGACGTACGACATTGACCATTTGAAAGCGAACGGTCAACCCACAAACATCAGTTACAACTTAATACTTACTATGCAGAGTATTTGGAAACTAATCAGACTAGAAGTTGATTCTGTCATGTGCAACAGCAATTTACTATCAAATTACCTTCAAAATAGTCAACAACTTACATGTATGATTGCTATGAATTCTGGGAATTCGTGCTTCAATGTCTTACCACCCGGATGTAAATATTCTATCTTTCACTGTGTCAATAGCGAATTAACTGGTGTACATTTTTCAACAATTCTGGTGGACAATGTTGCTGTCTATGACAGCAACATCTTCCACCAAATTTGTTGAAAAATTAACACCAGTTCATCTTTTAATTTAATTTGAAAATTTAAAATTTTTACATCAGCGTGGCATGGAATAAATATGAAGCTAGTGTGTGTGTGATATATGGACAGAGAATCAATGTCAACATAAAATAGTCTAGAATGTTGTGTATTCAAACACAACTTGATAATTTAACATGGATATTTGACTAGTTCAACATTTTCTGTTCATTCTGTTTAGTTAGGGAATCTCATTTTCCATGACACCCAAGGGAGTCATCGAGTTCGTGTTGGCTTTATTATATGTAACAAGACTATGCAGTCACATACTCCATGACACATTCAGACGGCCGATAGTTATACACACTAACAATAACTTGGATATTTACCACGCTCTGATAGACAGTGATTATAACATTTTATACAGGTATTTCTTTCCCAAAGCTGATTTGATCCTTGATTATATCACCTATTACTCGCCTCAATGTGTGCTAATCGGGATACACATGGTGACTGTTACTAATGTCATCAGTATGCTTGTGAGATTACGTGATTAAATCGAAAATCGCTATTATTTTTTAACTCGTGAATTTACATGATTAAACATTAAATAATCGAATAATCATGAATAATTTCTACCGCATATAATATTTCAATTCCAAACATTTAATTACTGTTTAATGAAATCGAGCACAGAAGTTGACATTTTGCTCAGCGAATGCGTGTGTGTCCATCTGCAGGCGAAGAGAAGATTATTTTTGAAAAATGTCACTGGGATGACTGGGAAGAATTCTCAACCCATATATTCCTGTGATACATTTTCAAAAATAGTCTTCTCTTGGCTTGCAAATGGACTTTTCTAAACACCATTGCAGCTGTCGTCATTGATATGATTTTGTTGTTATAGCTTGGTAATTTGTACCCAAGCTAATTAATTGAGTAATCATGATTATAATCAAGCGTGATCACTCAAAACCACAATCGCACAAGCCTAGTCGCCAATATATTTCTAAGTATGAAGTTATTGTTTTGATTGACGTGTATCGAGTCCATAATTTATAGGTCCAATTCAAAGAATATCTAGAATGGCTCTATTTTCAGTTTACTACGCCATTGCGGCTACGTACCCAGTTATAATCCTGTTGCAGTGAGGTAACGGGGTGGGAATGGATTGCCCATGATTCCACCAAGGAGAGATAATCCACTACTCCACTTGGTGTTCAGGTTAGGTAGATACTCACTACATCAAACCGACTCCTTTTTCCTCAGTAAACCGGTAAATACCTTCTACTTCATCTACTAAATATTGTTGAATATTTATGTTGAAACGTCCTCTTCAGGATACAAATCAATATATCGGTGGCCCGGGCAAATAAGTGTGATCTTTCGAAATAGGTTCATATATGTACTTGCCATTGTTGTGGGTTATGTACATATATACATTGACGAGCTGCTAATTTAGTGTAACGCGCTGCCAATTATGGCAGTGGACTTCATGATATATCCATTAGGATTTCTCAACGAGTAACCAGGATGGATTTAATTTTTAAAAGAGTTATCTATTTCAAGCTACTCTCTACCCCAGTTCAATCTGAGCTTCTGTCACTATTTACCATTAAAACACGTGTAACCAGGAATTTTCAGAACCTCAATTTCAAGGTATCTATACAGGTAACCTGGTGAATATCTTGAAGGTGATTTAAATCGGCTGCAACCAATAGCAGTAACAGTTCATAGTCGAATTAACTTAAAAATAGTCAACAGAGTATTTATTGAATTATACATTCACCTAAGACCCGCAACGAAGAGCGTTACTGTCGGACCATTGCCACTTACGAGACATTAGTTTAATTTATTTTCAATTAACTTCATTTGAAGTATACGAAATACAATATACAATGGAATATGCCATACAATAAATAGTAATGATATGATTCAGATTACACATGACTTTTAGATACAACAATAGAAATATATTGAACATCCAATAGAGGGGTCCATTGCTAATCATGCAGACATAATACCGACCTGATTTGAGTACACCATAAGCTAACAAGTGACGTGTTTTGACCATGGCGTCAGATACTCGAGGGAAAGATGGTATCCCTCCATTCCAACGGATATCTTGCAGCGTAATGATATACCTGGTGCACTGCTATTAATGGGCCTTTCCAGTGTATCTATCAATCAAATGATGTCATAATCAACTACGCGACGTGTATGCTGACGTCATAATCAAGGGCCTCCTGAATGACGTAAGTAAGTTCGCCATGAACGCTTAATTGATGACGGGCTAAGCGTTGCTGTACGTGTTGTATGTCTTTACTATTTAGTAAACATTCATATTCTTTAAACTAATCTGACTGGGCGCTGCTGCTGCCATATCTTCGCGATCCCATGGGCAACCTCCCACCCAAGTCTGGTCAATATCCCTCGGACAAATTGCATGTATGTATCTTTCAGGCACATAGTTTTCAAAATAATTCTATTAATCGGGGTGCCGTGGCCTTGACATTTGACCATTTTATCCCAAATTTACCACACCTCTTCTCGATCCCTACAGGAAACCTGCCACCGAAGTGTGGTGAAAATGTTCCCGATAGAACCAAAGTTATCAATAAATGTCATCAGATTTAGAACAAGCAGAACAACAACAAGAAGAAGCATTGCAATGGCGGCTAACGATGCTGGTAAAATGCAATTTAATTCATAAAATGTCTGGGGTTACTAATTAATGAATTAGTCAGAAAAACCACACCCTACTGCCAAATTATTTTCAAAATATTAAGCATGTATCTAGCATCTGCCCAAAGCTCCTCCTCGAAAATAGATTGACCTAATAAGCAAGTAAATCAATTTAGCAGAAATATATGATGCTGACTCGCTATAATAACATTTCGCTGAAGGGTGAGAAATGTGATAAGGTAATCATTGTTGAATATCCCTTATGAAGGCAAGAAAAGGAACCAAAGCTTTGTCAAGGACTGCCTTGATAATGTAGGCATAACCAATCTGCAAACATCTTCTTCACATATTTGTTGGAATTTCTTGAGGGCATTGTTAACAAACATGACATCCCTACTTTCGTTGGTACCCATTTCTTCGATGACAACTTCCAGTTCTACTGTATGACGCCGGATCAGCCAGTGGCCTATGGGAATCTGTCACGAAATATCTTGATTACTTGTTTAGCATATCACTGAGAATCGATATCAACTTTGATACTTATGAGAGGCCATCAATCAGGGATTATGGGCGAGAACGCAGCTAGTGCAGCTGTTGTTGGGAGGTGAATTAATTATGGAAATGCCTGAGCAGATGAGAAATGCAGGCTTCAAGAAACTGCTGACGATAGAGGCATTCCAGAGAGAGTTTCCAGTCTTTCTCACGAAGAAGCGGTCGAGTGACCTATACAAGTCATTTTGGATGGCAGTGAGGTGTATTTGGTTGCAATGGAAGATTGCTCACGATGTTTTGTAGAGGATGGAGTCGTAAAGGAGAAACCAGTTCCTTCTCTAAAATGTAGCCCAACACCAGAGTGACTCTTCACATGATAGTGGCCAACGGGTCCATACCTGGAGACATAGATGTCACAACTCCTGAAACTGATATCCTAGTATTGCTCCATCACCATCTACATCATGTTACATCTACAGTTTGGATGGAGGTTGACACCATGGAAAACCACGCTACGTCACTGTATCTAAGATCAATGATACAATAGTCGTTGTGATGTGCGCAGCACTCCCTGGACTACACGCATTCACTGGCTGTGATTATGCATCTGCATTTGCAAGAAAGGGAAAGACTAGACCCTATGACATCATGAGCAACAGTGCCAAGTTCCAAAGAGCTTTTGCTTCCTTGAGTAGAGCGGTTCCGACTGATGATGTGGTTAAGTTCTTGCAAGATGTCGTGTGTGTTGTATGGGGCACGGAAAATTGCCCCATTGAAAAAGCACTAATTCTATGTGGTTGACTGTGACTACACTAGAAAGTCCGACAATGCCCCTCCATTTGATAAGCTCAAAATCATTGATTGCAGCAACATTCCACCATGTGAAGAAGAACTGATCCTCACATTGATAGAAGCCCTCTTGTTTCACGGCTATGGGGTAGCACTCATCGACACTATTTGGAGAAAATTCCTATGAATGGTTAGGCAAATGTTACGGATGAATATCGCATTATTTGGTTCGAATGAAGATATCTGCCTGTTGTACTAGTTTGTGGTATTCAGGTTGAGAAAGAGCCGGGTAATGAAGAGCGTGGACAAACCACATAGCCTGACAATGACAACCATCAGAATTCGAAAAACAGCCTGTATATTGAGGGTCGCATAAAGATGACGATATGCCTGATACTGAATGCCGCCCAAGAGATACAGAGGATGGTCAGCAAGGAAGTAAGGAAAATGAGCAAAGTGATGGGCGAATCAATCAGCAAGATGGGGATGAAGATCATGATCCTCTGGCAATAGTAATGGAGTCGTCTGATGACGAAAACGATAACGACTGTGATCGAGGTGACGCTTGGCTGGAATATGTTCAATCATATGATCAATTCTTGAACATGTTGTCACATGTCTAAGTTGCATCAAGACACAGTGTGATTGTCTCAACAATCGAATTCTTGATATCAGTAACTATAAATCGGAGAACAGCTGTTGTGTGACTCGCATGGAACAATAGTACGCAACACATGATGTATTGTGTATTAATCAGACTAGACTAGTTCCGTCCTATCTACAAATCCCAAGGGATCAAATTTTCTCAGATGTTAAATTGTTAAGTTACATTACGACTCTGATACAGTACTGTTGTGTGACTACTATAGTACAAGACACATAATCTATTGTGTATTAATCAGACTGGACTAGTTAGTTCTTATCTACAAATCACGATGGATGCAATTTTCTCAGATGATACATTGCGAGTTAAAGGTGCATATTCACAGCAGAATACTTGAAAAGAAAATTGTTAAAATTCTATACTTTTAGAGATTTAAGTTGTGGGCCTAGATGAAATGACACGAAATACATCTTATCATATGATGATTTTATTATCTATAAATTAATAAATAATTTTAAGTTGTGAAATTGAATTGGAGATACGAGTGCCTAATTTCAATTTGGCAACTAATACAATTATAGTAATGCGTTTGGAATGAAATCATGATACATTTCCTTACATTGTGGTGCACACACTTTAAGCTTCTGAAAGTACACAATTCAAATAACTTTATTTTCCAGCATGCTGGTGTGATAGTGCACCTTTATGAAACAGTATGATTGTCTCACTCATCGAATCATTAATATCAGTGACAATAGATCTGAGAACATCTGTGTGTGACTCACATAGAACATTAGTCCAAGGCACATCGTGTACCGTGCATTAATCGGACTGGAATAGATCATTCTAATCTACAAATCCCAATGGATACAATTTTCTCAGATGTTGCAATGCGAAATTACATAAGGACACAGTGTGATTGTCTCAATCGTCGAATCCTTGATATAACTGACTATCAATCGGAGAACTTACGGATAATACCGGACAAATCACAATGGATGCAAATTTCTCAGACGTTACATTGCTAAGTTGCAAGAAAACACTATACGATTGCCTCACTCATCAAATCTTTGATATCAGTGGCAATCAATCTGAGAACCTAGGAATATAGGCCATTTGTGTGACTCGCATCTAGAACAATATATCCATCATGACGTGTGCATTAATCGGACTGGACTGGCCCCTTCTTCTCGTATTAGACAAATATAAACAATTTTCTTCAGATTTCTTAAATCCTGAATAGAATGTATATCTTGATCCATGTTTTTACAACCGGATCATGACCAACGACTGAAAATTCTAATGTAGCTTTCGCACCAGAACACTTAAAAGTACAATTATTAAAATTGTACTCTGGTATAGGCTATTATTATGCAACCATGCAATGAAACAAAATAAGTTGCCCCATTGAATGGTATCCTTCCGTATAAATTAAAATGATGTATTTAGTTTTTTAAATGATTTTCGCTTCACTCATAGAGCTGCAAGACTTAAGCCTCTAAATGTTAACCATTTTGACAATTTTACTTTGAAGCGGTGTGGTCCGAATGTGGGCCTTTAAAGTGATGGAAATGATGTCAGTATATATATAGAAGGATCACATACAAAGAGACTGTCTAAAAATGAGAATGAAACTGTAATTGGTAATTAATTAGTGCCCTCCTTAGATAGTAACCTCGAACGGTTAATGCATAAAATTGCCTTGTTGCTCATTGCCAGCGATTCACAACTGCAATCAGAAATGATGAACTCCTAAAGTTGATCTGTCATGCTAAAAAGAGTATTATTTAATGTCTATCAGTAACATAGTGCTATCAATAAATTTCCGTTTTTGATAAGAATTATAAGTCCAGGTATTGTTACTTTTAAACAAAACCTGCCTAACATTTCTCGCACATTATAAAAGGATTCGCTCAGTACATAGATCCCATTGGCGTGAGCGCTGGGCGGCTATATAATACACACGCGAGTGTTCTGCATACCGCTGTGATGTGTAGTGCTTACCAACCAAATGCGCGTGTCATATATATGTGATAACTCGCTGTAGTGTCCAGACTTGTTTGGAAATTTACTGATAGCGCGTTGTTAATGGTATGTGGTTAGGCATTGGCTGTTTTAGCATGACCGTTCAGCTTTCACATATTTTTATAATTCACGTTTTGATGGTCCCTCATGGTTAGGAGGGCCCCATCTTATCTGCAGTAAAAATTACGTCTTAAATGATGCCAGTTAACATTGAGGAATCATTTGCAAAAGGAATTTTGTTTGAACTCAACATTGTGAATAACACCTTAATTAGATATTAATTAGTACCCGTCTTAATTAGTAACCCCAGACGTTTTTATGTCTTAAGTTGTGCAATTTTACTCTGACAGGTAAACCAGATAAGATTAGCTTTAATCGGATGTTGAACTCAACATTATTTTTAATGGATTTAAGGGCCCATTTTCTGGACCCATAGAAACCAAATCTCAGGATTGCGCAACTTAAGACATCACATTCATTCATGGGCATGATTGTCCAAATAGAATAAAATACTCAACCCGTGTGAACTCAACATTATGAATAGGGGCCAAGTAGCTCTTCAACTAATCGGAACCGTGGGTTCCCAGAGTCTCAATTTCATCGCAACTGTACAGGAAAACAGTTCAATATTTTGAGTCAAATCTAGAGGTTACGGAGATTCTCTAATTCAATGATTTCATTGACATTGTCCTCGATCCGAAACTATGGTTGTCTGTCTCCTCATTCATTGCTATATCATAAACGCCGATTTGTCAAAGTTCGCTTCAGTGAGCAGTATAAGCAATTCTCATGACAGACACCTAAAGATGCGAAAGTTTCCAGCCTTTCAGCATGAATTGCAATTCTGGACTACAGAGGAGAGCTGTGCTGTGCTTGCTGATTTTGCCCTCTGTTATGACGAGAATAAGAACTATACTAAAAGCGTTCATGCTGATATCCACAACTGTTGCACACAACTTTCATTCATATGATCGATATATTTATGATTTTAACGTGATGCTAATCTAATCTCAAATGTTGTATTGAACAGATAGATTATGGTTTATAGATTCCATATCATTCATATCCTGTCACATTCCCGTATCTGTATCACAATTATCTATGTTGAATAGTGATAGCCACCATTTTGTATCCTCAAGCAATATTGTGTAATGTCATGTAAGTGCCATTGTATTACATTCCTTATTATGCAATACTCATCCCGTTGAATATTTTGAAACTAATTTGACTGGAAGTTGTTGCTGCCTATCTTACCTGTATGATTGCTTTTATACCACATTGCCAAACTATAGCTGGCACCTCTATGACTCAGAGTATATACCGAGGCAAACACGCAATGTTTTTTCTGATTAGTTGAACAGTAAATCATAATAGGCTGTAGAAATGTATCACCATTTCGCTACTAAAGTGTGACTATGTTTCGTTGTCGGCATGATAAAAAGCTAAAATGGCATGGATGGATTATGTGTGACAAAGTCTATCCATCACGTGAATGGTTACTAGAAAATAATGTGAGATTTCCTTTAACAGATTCCTGCTTTGACAAACTTGAACCATTACCACTCCTCAGACATCGGCGGATTATTTACACTGATAGTATGCCTTCACAGAATGGCATATGGGTGTGATCTCAATCTCAACTATACGTGAAGTGTAGGCTGACGTCATAATCAATTACGCCATGAATGACGTAGCTAGATTCGTCACAATCGCATAAATGATGACAGCCTAAGCTTTGATGAACGAATTGTACTATTTAATAAACATGCTGTCTTGAAACCAATTTGACTTGTTGCTGTTGCTGCCATAGACAGCAACAGGACCCAGTTAAATTAGTTTTAAAAATATGCGACAGCTTATCTGAATATTATTCAGGAAATTGCGAAGTGTGGGTGGAGCGTAGCTAGGGGTGGCCGGGCCATAGCTAAAACTGGATTCCTCCATTGATCTGAGTTTTAGGCAAAGGCACCAGTAATATACCTGATAACTCAGCTTACTGTGCCGGTACTGCAACAATACCGCGACAATACGGCCCAGCATTGTCGCAGTACCGGTCCCAGTAACTGAGCTATCATGTCACCATCTAACGATATCTGCGTAAACTTCTCCCT
This sequence comes from Chaetoderma sp. LZ-2023a, assembly GCA_034401795.1. NCBI lineage: Eukaryota > Metazoa > Mollusca > Caudofoveata > Chaetodermatida > Chaetodermatidae > Chaetoderma > Chaetoderma sp. LZ-2023a. Next base: position 23,615,646 of record CM067367.1, read on the forward strand.
GTACATACCGCTTATCAAGTTTCACCTCTGACCGGGTAGCAGTTATTTCACTGTACAACTTCAAACAATTGTGCTAACTGCGGGAATTGGACATCCTTACCTACATCAAATATTATAATTTTTTGGTACTTTGCCACAAAAAAACCATGTTGTACGTTAACAACTCTCATGTAATATAACCACGCGTTTCTCGTTATACATTTTAATGGAGAATTATTAGCTCGGCCTATTTCGGTGGCGTTTGTGATATTCGTTATGAGAATTATAGTGTTGCTGTGATAGGTTGCTGCCTTAGGTTACGTCTAAGCAGTTTTCAAAATAATTATTGAACTACGTTTCATTCCTCCAGCTCTGAGAAAGATTCGTTATTTAAACACAGCGAGAAATGGTAATGGATTACGCCAAATGACTCTCACGCATGTGCGTAACAAAGACATCTACGGCGAGACAAAGCTAATATACCTGATTACTCATCTTACTGGGCGGTATTGGTACAGTACCGGGCCCAGGAACCTGAGCTATCAGGCCACAATATCTGCGTAAAATCTCCCTGTACCGATTCTCACATTTATTGAAAACTTCACTTCAGATTGGTGAATACGTTATTATTAAATGTAAACAACCGTTTTATTATGTAATCATACGTCTCCCACGCCCACGTATTTTTTAGTTTTTAGCCCAATGGACCTTTCCAGTTTATCCATCCATGTGACGACATAATCAACTACGTGACGTATAGGATGACGTCATAAAAATGGAATCTGGCCTAAGCGTTGTCGTACGAATTGTATATGTTTACTATTTAACATACGTTCTGTAGAATATTTTTGCCATAGGCAGCAACACCAACCAGTTAAATTAGTTTTAAAATATTCAACAGTTTACCTGTACAGTTTTCTGGAAATTGATAGTCAGGGAGGTCAGTGATCGATCAATCCCAACACGAGCGATGTGTGGGTGGAGCTTAGCTATAGATGAGCGGGGAATTGCAAAAACTGGGACGGCCAATTCTCCAGGTCTATACACGATGATTGGTCCCAGCATACTTACATGAAACCCGTGATGCTCTGGTCAGCTTCAATGGCAACCTATGTCTTATCTTTCGAAATTGGTGACAATTTGTCTAGAATTAAGAATACCAGATTGGAAAAGAAGTGCTTAGTGCCGCGGTATTTTTCTATAACACTGATACCGTCATGTAACCCTCGATACCGCGTAGCTCTATATAGTAGCCATGGTAATGGACCCTTCCCGTTTTAGCTATGCCCCGCCCATCTCTAGCTAAGCTCCACCTACCCGTCGCCTGTGTTGGGATCGCTCGACCCCTGAACTCCGTGAGTATCGATTTCCAGAAAACCTTACAAGTAAGCTGTTGAATATTTTGAAACTAATTTTCCTGGGTGCTGTTGCTGCCTATGCAGCAACAGCGCCCAGTCAAATTAGTTTCAAAATATTCAAGAGAATGTTTATTAAATAGAAAAAACTTACAATTCGTACAACAACGCTCAGTCTGTCATCAATTAAGATTTCGTAACCAACTAATCTACGCCATTCATGACGTTATTGATTATGACTTCATCCTAAACGCCACGTTATTGATTATGACGTCATATGATTGATGGATAAACTGGCACGGTCCCTTCCGGTAACACCACCGCGAGCATTACAAATCTAATATAATTGCAGGGGTTCGCCTCATCTGGTTTATGCGCAACTTATTAACATTGTCAGTGGCATAATGACGTCATGTTCTTGTTCTTGAGTGTTCTAGATACGACCCAGGATGATAATTTACGTCATTACTACATACGAGTTTGAATGAAACTTTCCAGTTTATCCATCAATCATGTGACATCAAAATCAACTACGTGACGCGTATGATGACGTCATAATCAACGATGTCATGAATGACGCAGCTAAGTTCGTCACGAATGCTTAATTGATGACGGACTAAGCGTTGTACAAATTGTATATTTTCACTATTTAATCAAGATGTTGTTGAATATTTTGAAACTAATTTGGCAGGGCGCTGTTGCTGTCATAGACAGCATCATCATCTAGTCAAATTTATTTCAAAATATACATCAGCTTAACTGCATAGTTTTATGGAAATTGCTAGCCAGGGAGTTCAGGGATCGATCGCTCGCAAAATGGGCGAAATGTGTGTGGGGCCTAGCTAGAGATGAGTGGGGCATAGCTCAAACTGGAACGGTCTATTAGAGCTGATAAATCGTGAGATTATCTTAAAGGTGCGTATTCACACCAAAATGCTTGAAAATAAAATTGCTAATATTATATACTTTTAGAGGCTTAAATGGTGTGCCTACATGTAATGAATCGAAATAGATCTTTACATAAGATTATTTCATTCCGGATGTAGCAAAACAACTGCAGGGCCTATAAGATGTAAAACTGAATTAGAGACACTAGTCATCAATCAAGTTGGTCCTTAGTGAAATTGTTATGATTCGGAAACAGGGCATGCAAATCGGTGTTACTGTCTGGGTCACCAACAACTTTTAACAAAAATAGTTTTCAATGAACGCAAACCAGAAAATAAAGATGGAGAAATTTGCACAGATAACACAGGTTACTGGACCGACACTGGGCCAATACCGGGCCAATCCGGCCCGGTATTGGCCCAGTGCCGCCCAGTAGCCTGCGGTATTAGGCCAAGAATTAAGACGCAAAATGTTATTTTTATGTGTCTATTGTGACATACAATGTATACAGTCATCAACAGAGCCGTGAGAAAAAATATTCTTATGTCGTTTTGCCCCAGTAATCAATCGTCTTAAGCGTTATAAAGGTCAGGTAAATGCGTTATACTTTACGGTTAAAAATAGGCCTTCAAGATACTTAAATGTTCTCCTTTTTAAAGACAGAAATTTAAATTAATTTCTATAAACAAATACACGCTTATGCGCAGCGTGGAATGAATAGACAGTGTTTTAGAAATGATTATTTTACGAGAGTCAATGGATCTTTCCATTTTAGATATGCCCCGCCCATCTCTAGCTAGGCTCCACCCACACCTCGCTCGTGTTTAGATCGATCGATCCCTGAACTCTCTGACTATCAATTTTCAGAAAACTATACATAGGCTATAAGTTGCTAAATGTTTTTACAGCGCCAAGTCAAATTAGTTTCAAAATATTCAACAAAATATGTATTAAATAGTAAAGTCACAAACCGCAGTCCGTCTTCAATTATGCCTTCGTGACGTACCTATCTACGTCATTCATGACGGCATAGTGCCCTCATTGATTATGATGTCATTCTACGTGTCACGTAGTTAATTATAAAGTGGAAAGGTCTATTGAGGTATACATTTCTAGCTACGCCCCGCCCATTTTAGCTAAACTCCTCCCACATTTTATTCGTGTTAGAATAAATGTGAAATTTTGAAACCTGAATTCCTAGAATCGAAGTTTCACGATAACTAGAAAACAACGTTGCCCCAGAAGAACTCACATAGACTCTATCGATCTACAAATATAATTAACAATAATATTGCCAATTATGAAAATTGGCAATAGTATTGATCGTTAGTGTGTAATATTGAGGTTAAATTTTGACTTGCGCAATATTCTGACGGAATCAAATCCCAGTAGATAGTTATTGATGATTACGAATTTTATTGTGTCGTTGGTGGTACACATTGAGAATATTGATCAATATTTTATTCTGACGTCAATTTTCATAATTGACAATATTATTGTCAATTATATTGATCGTGTATGGGCCGCTCTTACACGATCAATATAATTGACAATAATATTGGTACAATATTATTGAAAATAAACTGTGTTGGGACGATACTATTGAACAATATTATCGCATCGTTGATGGCCAACACAGTTTATTTTCAATAATATTGCCAATTATATTGATCGTGTATGGGCCGCATGTGTGGAAGCAAACTTATGAGAAAGTATACGTGGCTTGCCTCATTATCGGTAGACAATACTGGCTGTATATTAAACTATGTTCTAGCATTTTAACAAACACCAGACACGTGTTCTGAACTTTCATACATGGAACATTTCAAATGTCTCTCTTTCAGTAGTTTGATAGTAGGTAATTTTAGAAAATTAATTTTTTTTGTTGCGGACGTATTTGTGTCAGAAATAAAAGTTTTCTGAGAAATCTGAGCCTAGTTTTCTGAGAAATCGGAGCCTAGTTTTCTGAGAAATCGGAGCCTAGTTTTCTGAGAAATCGGAGCCTATCCGCGCGGATGCATTTAACTTAGGTAAATAGCCCTTTCCCACATTAGCGTATTTTGGGAATATAACTTCCCGGAATGCATCGGGCATGCCACTTCCTGCTGGTAAACGCGATAGAACACACGTGTCATGC
>CM067367.1:23620504-23711485 GCA_034401795.1 Chaetoderma sp. LZ-2023a
CGCATGACACGTGTGTTTGATAGTGAGAGTAATTATACAACGTACACATACTGGAAGATTATCCTTTAGGTAGGGTTTGTAACAACACAGTCACAGCTATGTACTCATGTTTTTGGAAACCCCTCTGGGAGTCCAATCGGATCTCGGACAGAAAACTGATGCTAGATTTATGTAACATGTTAGAATCTGGAAATAACATTTTGGTGAGATGAGACCTCTATATATAAATAAACTCATAAAGTCTTGTTAGTGTCATGCAACTGGCACAAATATGGCGCGTCAACAACATTGTCTAGTGTCCGATTGGACCCCAGTTTGTAGGATGCACGTCAATATACTATCATAAGGTAGTATTAGCAGAATACTCATACCTAATACTATCTTGTCGATGTGAGGTATAGTTACATATCCTACTGCTACTTTCTTGTGTGGAGAAGTCTCTATTAATATCTAATTCTTCCATCTCATACTGTGGAATTGCATCGTTTACGGTATGGAGCTATAGGTATTAGTGAAACCCTACATAATTGTTAATTTTCCAGTATAAAAACACGGGCAATCTCCTTCACGCATTGCCTCTCTCCACCATAGCGTATAAATGGGCAACATTGTTAGTATCGTAGTAAAATACAGCTCAGAAATAACTTAGATGGTTTCCAAAACAAGACAAAATGTACTGTTGAATATTGTGTACTTAATTTGATTGGAAGGCAGTGCTGCTTAAAGCAGCAATGCCTTCCAATCAAATAACGTTAAAATATTTCTCAGAACAATTGTAGTTTTTGGGACGTGATAAATGTCAATCAAACAGATAACTAATAATGGAGGGATCCGATAGTCGTCCTCTAGTAATCCAACTTGCTTCTGTCTTTTGCTTTGGAAACATTCTAACTTCGTTATAAGCTGTATTGTATTTGACAGTAATGATCACTTTTGGCAGAAATCCAGACCTGGTACCAATAGAAAATAGGGACGCGATAAATGCCAATCAAACAGATAACTAGTAATGGATGGATCCGGTCTGCCACTTAAACATATGACATCATGATCATTTCCATGACTTTGTAGCTGACGTCACAATAATAATGACGTATTGGCGAGTTCTAGCGAGTTGTTCTTAGTTGTTTGGAGTTAAACAATATGAAATCGCCGGTATGCAACTAGTTCACAACCAGTTGGCGACTAGTTGCCGAAGATTAAACATGTTTAATATTTTCAATTAGTTGGCGAGTCGCCAACTCACTTGTTAGATTTATGCCGGTCAGATGCGAGTTGTAAGGAGTTGTTCTCTTCTAAGCCAACCAAGAGGGTGTATTGAGTCACGTGTCTAGCTTTTAACTGTTGTAAGGATCACAGAAACTAAATAATCTGTTCGTAATTGTGAAGTCATATTCTTATTTTTATTTTCACCGTTTGTCATATAATATCAATCAATTTTGTGTGTATAAAAAATGTACCATAAAACCTGTACATAACGACCAGGCACCTTTTGAACATACCCTGGCTGTTTTCCAACCATCTGTCTTAGAGAACCACACGCTTGCGGTTACAAATAATAGTTTCCCCTACAGAAAACTTGCATGGACGTTAGTGACCAGTTTGTTAACGTAACTCGTTAATGGTCAAGACCGCTAAAATGGACTATGTAGTGGTCTTGAGGAATCTCCATTTTTCATCCAGGAGAATATGATTTTTGAAAATTTACCACTGGACTGACTGGCTCGGTTACCGAGCCAGTCAGTCCGTGGTAAATTTTCAAAAATAGTCTTCTCTCAGCCGGTAAATAGACACTAGCTAAGAAAAAAATGTATTTTCTTGACCATTTTCAAGGTAAAGTCGGCCGAAATACAGCACCTGTAGTGGTCTTGAGTAATGTCTATTTTCACGACAACAGAAAGTTATTCTTCTAAATTTTCTTGTAAGAATTAATTTTGTTGTTGTTAAATCCTAACCATTAAAGGGTTAATTGATATAAGTAGAATTTTGAACGCTTTAAGGCGCTGTTGGAACAAGAGGGTTAACACAGTCATATTGACTCCCATCCAAAATGCACAGTATGTTAATTGGTCCACATCCTGCCGTGACACGGTGTCAATACATTTCGGAAAGGTCTACGTACCTTTGTAGGAAACTATAAGCAATGTATCTTCACGAAATCTCAGATTGTGGCATTTATGATGCAATGTGTGGAAACCGGGAAATATATAATTATAACCACAAAATTATTGACCACACCCGTACTGTGTTGATGACTCTCGCAGTTGATGACCCGCTTATCCTCCATCCCTCCCTCACTCTCTTCTTCTCTCCATCTATCTCCTCCTCCATCTCATTATCTGTCGCTCTCCCTCTCCCTCTCTCCACCCCACACACACACCATCTCTCTCTCTCTCTCACACTCTCTCGCTGTCTCTCGCTCACTCCATCGCTCTCCTTTTCTCCACCTCTCTCCCCATCTTTATCCACCACCACCACCACCCCCACACCCTCCCCACCCCCGTCTCACAACCCCTCCCCTTCTCTTCCTCTCTCTCTCTCTCTCGCTAAAATATTAGCAGGAACGAGATCGATTGTCACTACTTATAAGCTATAACACTATTTCCACCAAATAAAACGTATTTCTCTAGGCTTAGCGCAGGGGAATACTTGAAGACCAGCTCGAAATTCGTAATTTGTCCGCTGTGGCAGCAACAGGCCCCAGTAAAATTAGTTTCAAAATATTCAACATATTTCCTGTATAAAATATATTTACCATGAAAATAGTAATCTTGTAAATAATGATTCAAATTAAATAAAGTGCTTCCAACGCGCGTACAAAGTGGGCGGGGCTTAGATAGGAATGGGAGGGGCATCGCTGGAAATGGATCCAACTACGGGACCTAGGAGATCGGTCTATTTTGTCGTTAACAATTCAATTTAATTGAATTCATTTTATTTACACCCAGGCCAAAATCTGGCGTGTGGGGGAGCAGTAATACATACGTTTACATGGAATAATAGTAATTATTATTATTATTATTATTATTATTATTATTATTATTATTATTATTATTATTATTATTATTATTATTATTTCAACATAGTGTCATTTCCTATAGGTGCTCAAAAACTCTCTAAAGTTTAAAGTTTGAAGGCACACATCTACGCCATGACATCTGAGATCAAAGTCCAAAACCTTCACACCCCGGGTGGGGGTGGGACCGGTGAGGTGGGGTGGCTCAAATTGTACACCCAAATGTAAGTAGGAGGAAGACTAATCCAAGCACATGATGACCTCACTTAGTGAAAAGAAATATAATCCTCTCCTTTGCGAAATTGAATTAATGATTTATGGTGAGCTTGGCAAATTCGCCCTGAAAATTATAATTCAATGTAATATAATCCGATATTGGGTCAGTTTAGTGAACTCCGGTTATAGCAAGCTGTCATTACTTCTATATTTTTGCGCGTTGGAATATATAGAAAAACATAATGTAAATATCAAATGGATGTAAATATCAATAATGGCAAACCAATCCTCAGCACAACTGGACAAGGCAACCTTTTTAATCTAGACCATATATACCAAAAACATGTTGTCCGACAAACAAAAACATTTTTAGAGAACAAATTTATAGACAACTGGAGAAGCGATATCAACAGCTCGGACAGGTTAACATTTTATACATTGATAAATCAAGACTTTAAATTAGAATCATACCTAAAATATCTACAGAACAGAGAAGCCCTAATACTCTGTCATTTTCGAACTCTAAATCATTATTTAGCAATAGAGGCCAAACTATGGGCGGGAATTGAGAGAAGATAGTGAGTCTGCGAACTCTGCAATGTCTTAGAAGATGAAATTCATTTCCTTTTCGAATGCCCACAATTTGATACCGACGACAGAAATTTATTTCCGTTTATTATACAAGAACTTATACAGAGGACACATTTAAGGGATTATTCCAGATATGCAACAAACCTGTTTTGTATAAAGTATGTAAACTAATACCATACTCAAAGAAGAAAGATGGACACAAACAAAATCAAAGAAATTAGTAAACGGGCAGGCAATAACAACAACAACAACAACAACAACAACAACAACAACAGCGACGACGACGACGACGACGACGACAGCAAAAACAACAACAACAACAACAACAACATAATAATAATAATAATAATAATAATGATGATGATGATGATAATAATAATAATAATAATAATAATAATAATACTAATAATAATAATACTAATAATAATATATTTCTATCGCCACAAATGTACTATACTTTATTTGCCTCACATGCCATTTTGTAATGGCCTGAGTGAATAAAAGGAAACTGAAACTGAAACTGACGCATATCCCCAATTCAAAAGTCCAGGAGTGAGGCGCTCCAATTTCTCCAGACGAAATTTAAAAAAGTGCGAATGAATTTGGATGTCTCCACTCCCAGAACATATTTAAAATGTGTAGAATGTACAATTTTAAAGGTAATAGCCATATCCACATTATACATAGATGTTATGAGAGGAACATATAAGTTTGGTTTACGACAGTAATGAGGTGCTGCAGGCCAGACTGTGGTAGTGTTCGTAGCAGCGATAGTGGCAGCGGCAGTGGCAGTGAGAGTGGCAGTGGCAGTGGCAGTGGTAGTGGCCGTAGAGGTAGCAGTAGTAGTTGCTACTGCTGCTGCTGCTGCTATTGTCATTTAATGTCGTCGTCGTCGTCGTCACCGATGTTGTTGTCTTGGTATTTAAAATGTTCACGTTAATTCATACAATAAGGACATTTTAAGAACATTTTTCTGTGCAAATTTGATGTTTATTTCGGTTTCATGTTTGTATTCAAGGGCATCCGGGTTGACAAATTTGTTATTCGCTGTCGAGGTATTCGTGATATGTATATGTGCGCCGGCGTGTGGTATCAGCTATCAGTTTTCACGGATTTTAGCCGTGTTATCTTTTTGTTAACTAAAGCTAAGTCCATAGGCCTAGCCACAGGAATCGAATTTCTTGTCAACAAAAGATATTTCGTGACATTGGATAATTTCATCTATTATTTGATGATTGATAGACATATCGCTATTTGGAACGTGTGTCAAAATACACATTCATTTGTATGCCGCATAACAATGATATTTATTTCCCAGGGTCGTTTATAGACGTACGTAAATGTGTTGATAAAAGGATAGAGCCGATCTGTTATTCAAGCATATATGATGCCATAATCAATTACGCCACTTGTAGGTTGACGTCACAATCAATAGGTGTAATGAATGATGTTTAACATTGAATAATCCGTCAAGTGTACGAATTATATATCTTTACTATTTAAAGGTGTATATTCACAGCAGGATGCTTGAAAATTAAATGATTAAAATCGCATAATTTTAGAGACTTAAGTTATATGCCTAGACGTGATGAAACGAAATAAATCTTAAAATATGATGATTTTATTCCATATTAACTAAACATAATTTTTCAAGTTGCGGAAATGAATGCGAGACACGAGTCACGAATTCAAATTCAAAACTAATAACATTCTTATAATTTATACGGAATGTTATCATAATGTGTTAAGATTTGTTTCGTTTCATTACATCTAGGCACGTGATTTAAGCCTCTAAAGTATGCTATTTTAACTATTTTATTTGCAGGCAATCTGGTGTTAATACGCACCTTTAATACATGTTATGTAGAATATCTTGAAACTAATTTGACTGCTGCCATAGGCAGCAACAGAACCAAGTCAAATTAGTTTCAAATTGAACAATATTCTACCTGTATGCTACCTGGGAAATCTTGAAATTGGGATACTGGGAATTCCGGTTTCTAAGTATATAAATCGATCCCAACACGCGCAAAGCATAAGAAATTGGCGGGACAGAGCTAGAAATGGGTGGGGCGTAGCTAGAAATGGGCGGGGCATAGTTATACATATATCTCTCTATTGTGGGTATATGGATTTGATATTTCCTTTTGTTCGTCTTTCTATTGCTTCATTCTACCAAATTACTGGTCAGTCCCAAAATCAGATTAGAATCAAATGGCCGATCGTTTTGGCAACATCAAATTCGATATATAATGAGCTGATGGCGCCCATTTCAGGAGCTGAGGTCGCGTAATGGAACATTCCAGTTTCAGCTATGCCCCGCCCATCTCTACTTAAGCTCCACCAACGGGTCGCCCATGTTAGAGTCGATGGATCCCCTATCACTTCCCAGAATACTATACAGGTAAGTTGTTGAATATTTTGAAACTAATTTGACTGGGCCCCGTTGCTGCCTATTGTTTCTCTGCTTAATGGGACACGGGCACCCGCTCGCCCACCAACAAACATGCCCATTCCAGCCCACCCTACGCCTAGCATCCCGCTCTCCACCAGCCCGTCCGACCACCCACCCACCCACACGCTCATCCATTCATCATCAATCCACCCATCCATCCATCCATCCCCACCCCATACCATCCACCGGACCCACCTGACCTCACACGCGCCGCCAGCCCACTCGCCCACCCGCAAACCAGCCAGCCTGCTCGCCCATCCATCTGCGCATCAAGCTATCTATCCATCCATCCACCCAACCATCGACTTGTACTCCTAATAGCCGAGTAACACTGTCCAAAACAACCATCCAAGATAACGTATTGAATAGTTCGTAACTAATTTCACTGGAAGATTGTTTGAGCAGTAGGCAGGAACACGTTCCATACAAACCAGTCTCGAAATATTCCACATCAATTGCCACGTTTCAGCAATGTATTAGAAATTTAAGCAAATATGGGCACCCAAATGAGATGGACGGCGATCCATTACCAAACTGGTCATCGCGTGCAAATGGTTCTAAATTCTCCTTAAATACGCCATTGAGTATTGCTCTTGCAATGAATGATGACGAGAGAAAACATTTGCTTGACACGATGTCGGACAATGATTCGCATTCGTCTAACACATGCTCTACCAATACCACGATAACCCAGTTTACTGGGCCGGTACTGGCCCAACGCAGAGCCATATAGGCTCGGTATTGGCCCCTTATCGGCCCAGTAATCAGCGTTAGTAGCGTATAGTATCTCCTGGGAGGAAGTCATTAATTTACAATGTGTCTGTTTTCCATAAGACGTCAATAAATTTTCACACAGCGCGCGTGGTATGGAATAAACTTTACGTGGCGTCTATTACGGAATATGGTGATTTCTCGTAAAGTGGAGTATCAAGTCCTGTGGGTTTTTTGCGATATGGTCTGTCTCCGCATCGAAGGCATCAGCTAAATGGCGCGCGCGAGAAATACGGTCTGTCTATAAATGGAGATATTTATGGACTCTTTATTTATGAACTAACTGGGTTCACGTCTGAGGTAGGCATAAATGCTGGAGCCATGGGGAATGTCCATATTCCTATTTCATTAGGTATTCTCCAAGGACCCCTTAGGTAGGCCATTGACTAATTTTATCATCCTCTTATCTACAGGTAAGTGTGATTATTTAATTTTCAAAAACATAATTTGTAACCATTCTCCAAAAGACTGCCTGTGTTAAGTTTGTGGTTTTCACGGGTTGTCGCGCTCGTCAAATGCCTGCCGTCGACGGATCTGTCTGCTTCCTGAATCAAGGGGAATAACTCCGAAGAGATTTTGCCAAGTTGGGTCGCAGAATGACCTACCTTGGTAACATATGCTTATGAAGACTTTACTCGTTCAAAACCGGTAATGTGGGTTTATTTATTCACTCCCTGCTTTATATTAGCTTGTCTTTATTATGTAGTTAATGTTTACATGCAATTCACAACGTAACTCAGTCTGCCAGTCTGTCAGTTGCTCGATCGGTCTGTTGTTCTGTTGAAATATTGACATTATCATCGCAGTTGTTGTATATCTCATCGGTATATACAGAACAAATTATCTATTCAGCTGATAGATTTTGACATACATAAACAAGGCGTTAATTTCTAACTATGCACACTTCCAGCTAAGCTCCGCCCACTTTTGTACACGCGTGTCTGCCGAATTTAACTATTTGAACCTTGACTTTCCAGAGTTCTAAATATCAAGGCATGTCAATTGAAGACAATTTATAAAAGTTTTCCAATGGAATTTACAAAAAAGTACTTCAGTTTTCCTGCAAATGAAAGCTGTTTGAACATTATGAGGTCAAGAAAATTCTAATTTTGCATAATCAGTGTCCATCTGCAGGCCAAGAGATGACTAATTTTGAAAATTTATCACTGGAATGACTGGCTCGGTACCGAGCCAGTCATTCCAGTGGTAAATTGTCAAAAATAGTCTTCTTTGAGCCTGCAAATGGACATACCTCAACACCGCTGAAGAGATTACTTTGGCCGGTTTCACGATTAAATGGTTAAGTTAACACACGGTGGGCTAAAATTGGTTCCGTAATTCGGAGTTCATGTTGAAATAGATATTTTGGAGTAGTATCGACTTACCTTGCTCTAAAAGTAGTTGTCCAGCCAGATCCAGGAAGTTTTAAATACCGTTGTTACGCAACATTTTTAAATACCGAGTGGTAACGGTGCGTATTCACACCAGAATGCTTGAAAATAAAACTTAAAATTATATACTATTAGAGGCTCAAATCATGTGCTTGGATGTAATGAAACGAAAAAAGTCTTAGCATATGATGATAGCATTCCGTATAAATTATAATAATTTTTTTTAGTTTTCAAATTGAATTAGGAACTCGTGTCTCTAATTCATTTTCGCAAGTTAAAGATTATATTAATTAATATGGAATGAAATCATTATATTTTAAGATGTATTTCCTTTCATCACAGTTAGGCGGGAATTCTCAAAAGCGTCTTCTTCTGGGTATATAACCCCCAAATCCAGTTTGGGCCCCTAAGAGTAGTGGTATAGGGTCCCATGGAACCCCTGAAAATCCTGTATGATTGTGTTGTAGTAAGTGTTTGTTTTTGCACAAAATGCCTACATAATCCGGCACGGAACCACCATAATTCATAGTTGTGAGTCCATGAACCATTCGCCTTTAGTTTGGGACCCCCAAATCTAAGATTGAGATCCCCTGATTTCATGGTGGGGGTTCTTAGTAACTTAACACTCTAGATGTCATGTGAAACATTGCATCTGGGCACTTGGTTTAAGCCTCTAAACATGCAATCTTAATCATTTTAATTTCAAGCATTCTGTTGTGAATATGCACCTTTAAATACATGTACAAGCATTACCTGTTTTCAATGTACAGGGCTATGCCTGAAATTCCCCGTTGACGTGACGCATACAGATAATGATAATGGACTAAAGATTACAGACACTGTACCCGGTGATACTGGGCCGTCCAGGATGTTCCTACAAACCCCGAGTTTGAACCTAGAATGGACCTTTCTCGCTTATCCTCCAATCATATGACGTCATAATCAGCTACGTGACGTGTGGGAGGACGTCACAATTAATTAGGCCTACAACATGACTGCCTCGATTTAAACTTTTAGTAATCCGACACGTTTCACGAATTGTATGTCTTTACTATTTAATAAAGATTCTGTCGAATAGTTTGAAAGTGATTTGACTGGGCGCTGTTGCTGCCTATGGCAGCAACAACACCCAGTTAAATTACTTTCAAAATATTCAACATATTACCTGTATAATTTGCTGGAAATTGATTGTCAGGGAATTCAGGCATCGACCGATCCCAACACAAGCGAAGTGTGGGTAGATCTTAGCTAAAGATGGGCGGGGCATAGCTAAAACCGGAAAGGTCCATTCTCATGGAGGGGTGGCGGCGGTGTGGGGTGGAATTAACGGCTACAGGAGAATGAGGGATTCTCCACAATTGGTGCTAATGTATGGTATTTCAGCAATAGACCTCCATTCGATCCATCCAGCATATGACGTCATAATTAACTGCGTGGCGTGCAGAATGACGTCATATTCAATGACGTCATGTATGACGTAGGTAAGTACATCACGAATGCATATTTGAAGTCGGACTATGCGTTGTTGTACGAATTGTATGTCTTTACTATTTCACACAATTCTGTTGAATATTTTGAAACTAATCTGACTGCGCGCTGTTGCTACCATTAACATAAATTCGGACTATGTCACCCATATTTGCATTCGTATCGCGCGAGATCTCCTTCGATACGAGATCGAGAAAAGTGTATTCTCGAAGAAGCTACGCCTCTATTTTTAGATTGCATATTTGTTATGGTATTGTTGTTCTGGTTTAATAGATACAGGCCCACGGGTTTCTTACATTTGTTTACGGATCACTCAGATTGGAAGGAACTCAGAAAATCGTAAATATGTCTAGACAGTCGCCGAAAATAGTGACGCCATTTGACCAGCCTCAAAGAACAAAGCCTAACGGCGCCGAGCGCTGAACAACAATAATTTATCCGGCGGATATCAAACGAACTAATCAGTTGCCGACATAGCTACGATTATGCAAGGCAACAGCGTCCGGGCCTACTAAATACTCTGGCATTCTGTGAAATTTGTAATTTCTGCTTATATTTGCAATTTTAATATTTGTGAAATTCATACTTGGCAACTTTTCGACTATTACGTGGTCGTATTCAGAAGAAATGCGATTCAAGAGCGAGTATTGCCACACTAGAACCGTGTTATCCACATACTTCTGTATATTGAAGTTTGTGATTTACCAGGTATTGGGTCTTCAACAGCTTATCTGAATAGGTTTCTGGAAATTGATAGTCAGGGAGTTCAGGGACCGATCGATCCCAACACGAACGAGGTGTGGGTGGAGCTTAGCTAGCGGTGGGCGGGGTTTAACAAAAACTGGAAAGGTCCATTCCACATTTAATCCATTAGTGTATTGTTTTGCCGCAAAGACAGTACGAGATAATCAGGGGCGCCGGAAGCATGGGGGCAGGGGTGGGGTTGGGGGGGGGGGGCTGCCCTCGTTTCCCCTTTACCCGTTTCTAAGCGAAAAATGAGTAAACTACTTTAGAACTGTAAACAATATTTTTAGAATGTTCAGAGCGGACTGAGCAGTAGTAATAAAGTTCGGTTGTTTTGACATTAACACAAGTCCATAAAATAATATGGGAGTGCTTCTAAGGCCGAATAAAATCATCAACGCAAACGCTATTTAGGCAGTGACAGTTACATTCGACATATTGACTTTTTTTAATCTGTAAACGTTGCATGTATCTTTGCAAGTAAAGGTAAGATACATAGTCATATGCTATTTTAATTTTTGAAGTGATACTGGTCCCTGCCCTGTTAATGCATTGCTTAGTGCGTAGAATAGAATATATGCACAATGATGGGTGGCTGGGTGCAGCAATGTGGACACACGAAGCGATATTAGAATTAACAGCAACTCTCAAATTCAAATTTGTAATTGATGTGCGGAGCAGATGAAAAGGTAGATAAAATTTGTATACACATGGCCGAAGTGCAATGTCGATGGGTGTATTTGAGGAATGTGTCGAAGATTTGTTATTTGTTGCCCCCCCCCCCCACACACACACACATATATATATATATATATATATATATATATATATATATATATATATATATATATATATATATATGCACTTAGAAGCTATATCTCCTACATCTCTAAGTAATCCTCTTAGATTTTTCAATGGTGTGCTACTTTTATGACTATGAGCACACGCCCTCCCACCACACCCCCACTCACCACGCCCACCCCTCCTCCCTACCAACTGGTACATTCGTGACAACATGTTTAGCAATGCCAAGCCCTTTGAGTGCTAACCATAAAAGATGATGCCACCATCCGCACGTAAACAAAATCATACATTTGAAGGCCTTCTTTGGCTAGCCCGGGCAAAGTGTACCTCTGACACACACGCCAATATGGCTAAGTAAGAGGCTGCGAAATCATAATTTAAATTACTTATTACATACACACTGGCTGTTGAATAGTTTGTTACTAATTGGACGTAATTGTGTTGCTACCTCATCTGTCTATTCATCCAGCATATGTCCATCATATTCTTTAAGCGAGTCCTTAAGAACTGCGGGGCAGGAAGGATCCAGAGGGTCAGATCCATGGTTGGTCCCGGAAACCTGGATGATCGATTTTGTTGGTGGCCATCTTGGATTTTGCACTATTTAAAAAATTACATTTAAAGACCTGTGAAACTGCTTGGCATGAAACTCAAGAAACTTCATGGTCTTCATCTAAGGCAAGAGCTGAATAAAACTGTGTTGACATGTTCAATATGATTGGTTTTATATTTGCCTTGGATAACCTAGTTTTCATAAAAAGCCAACTTTCCTCTGAATCACGCTGATTACAAATATAATTAGGAACTAAGGTCCAATTAAATGTGTTCAAGGAAAACTGCGCAGGTCCACCGTGCAGACATATACACGAATGCAGGCATACTCAACGTGTGCATCTTACACAAAAACCCACCCACCCGCTCGCTCACATTGTGAACTGGGAATATGTTCAATTGACCAAAGAATACATAAGTTCTTCGCTTAACATGGCTCTAACATTTATACATAATTATGGGTTAGGTAGGTTAAGTATATCCCCGGAACTCCCATCTATGGGGGTGGGGGAACACCCATTTCATATCTTCCTCCAGACAATGACATTCATCGTGCCCTTTTTGTGGAACCTGCCCCGCCCCTCAAATTTGCTTCCGGCGCCCCTGGAGATAATGTTCTCAATTTGCTTTGCCCCAGAAGATACAAGGATAAATGAACTAGGAAATGTAACACGGTTATAAGCAACGAGAACATTTTTTTGTAACGACGTGGGCCTACGAGTAATGAGTGTTTTTTCAAATGTGACAGCATCACAGATTATTACTGATCGTTAAGGTCTTTCAGTGAACATTTATGCTCGACCCTCTAGTAAATTAATTAGAACGTTTTTACTCACCCGGTGTCTGCAATAATGAACTGTTAGTTACCATAGTTGCGCCACCCAGCAAGCGCTATTCCTCTAACGAAGTTAAGTTAAGTTATCATTGTTCGTGTTCTATTAATTAACTATGCAGTCAATCTTCACCACATGTCAAGTATACGTCCTTGGGACTGAACTTTATTCTGTGCAGCCACTTTTCACTGCCTGGCAAATTATAAGTCCTGGTAACCCAACTTTCATTACTCACCACATGTCATGTTGCAGAGCCACGTGAGCAAAACATTTTTCAGACTTGACATCCACGAAAGCTATATAATTACAGAAGTTTCTTCACCAGTTATGCTGGCGAATATTACAGGACTGTTCTCCACAAGTCAATATCACCCCCACCCCTTTATTTACTGTTGTGCTACACTTATGTAGAGTAAACATTATAGAAACGTATTGGTGTAATATTTATGACGCGCAATTCTGCTGCAGATTTTGCAGTGTCTTATATTATCATTTGATATCGACATATTATGTTATGAATTGGTGAACGAATTTCTATTCTCAAATTTACATGTATACCGGCTATTCTATTTTAGTGTCATTAAAACATTGCCATGATGAAGTGAAACATTAAATGAGGTTTAGTTTTATTTAGTTCCAAATATGGTAATATGAAAACTACCCGAATTACTGATTGTCCGATACTGTCACGCGATGACGCGGGCAATGAGCAATGACTATTGACAGAGTTAATTTGCGAGAAACTTTATCAGCGAACATTTATTGTTATCTACAACGAACCTTTTCATTTTTAGCTGTTCCCCACCATCTCTAGCTACGTTCCACCCACACGTCGCTTTTGTTGGGATCGATCGATCTGTGCACTGCTGACTATCACTTTCCAGAAAACTATGCAGGTAAGCTGTTGAATATTCTGAAACTAATTTTACTGGGTGCTGTTGCTACCTATGACAGCAACGGCGCCCAGTCAAATTAGTTTCAAAATATTCAACAGCATGTATATTAAATAGTAGAGACATACAACTCTTACAACGTGTCGGACTCTAAAGAGTTAAAGACCGGCCTACTAGAATCATTTATGACGTGATTATTATGGGTTAGGGTTATGGTTAGGGTTAGTCCTAACCCGCTCATCCTACACGCTGCTTAGCTGATTATAACATCGTATGACGCCAAATCATCGATGGATACTCTGGAAAGCTGAATTGAAGGATAACTCCATTCAGTTATCAATATTGGCGCAGAATGTAGTTATTCTCCCATTGTTGATATTTTGCATGTACATTGTACACCTTTATACTTGTCTTTCAACTCTGCCCAAACACTAATTTATTCACTACCAGATAACCGAGTCGACAATAGACTGCCAATGAAAAATTCCAGTTTTAGCTATGCCCCGCCCATCTCTACCTAATCTCTACCCACACCTCGCTCTTATTGGGATCGATCGATCCCCGAACACACTGAATATCAATTTCCAGAAAACAATACAGGTAATACTGTTGAATATTATTTTGCCACCAGCGCATTCGCCTGTTGTCAACTACCCTAAGCAGACGTCGTGGAAAAGGGCCATCTCACCCCCCCCCCCATCACCAGGACAACTCAAACCTGGCCACGCCTATCCGGTTCCCAATATTCACCCTGTGGAGCGACTCTCTACCACCCAAGAGGCATCCATGAATGGCCAGCGATTGAATAATCTGCGCTGAGCTGGAGGTCGATTGGGACACCGAGTGTTCCCAATGCGGTCACGCAACTCGCAATTTATGCCACCAACGCATTCTGTGGGTATGTCCGTGCTGTACGAGCTCGTATCCTCCGCCCTAGCTCCCTTATTTAGGCACACACCTCACCCCAATCCCAAAGCCGTTCCACCCACAGAATTGAGCATCCGCTCAAGGGTTGTCAGCCCCGACGAGCTTTAGATCACAGGCAATGCCCACTTCAGACACATGAACTCAAAGTTTGCCAGTTACCATGGTCTCTAGACCACAGGTACTTATCCAAATTAATTTCAGGTCGGCAGGCATATGGCAGCAACAGCGCCCAGTCAAATTAGTTTCAAAATATTCAACATCTTACTTGTATAGTTTTCTGGAAATTGAGTCAGGTAGTTCGGATATCGATCGATCCCAACACGAGCGAGGTGTGGGTGGAGCTTAGCTAGAGAGGGCGGGGCATAGCTATAAATGGAAAGGTCAATTCAAAGCACACACTCAATCAACGCTTTAACTGTCTCATTGTTGAATACTAATTTGAATGCAAGTTGGTAGTGCCATGAGCGGCATCTAGTTCCAGTAAAATGTGTTTCAAAATCTACACCAGTTTGCCTGTTCTGGTGTCTTCAACCTGAAATCAATTTATTTTAGAGTTGAACGTGTTAAGCTGTCTGTAAATGTAACGTGTAGCTAACGAGCTTGTTCTTAGGATGGCAGTGCTCTCTACTTCTTCATTTGCCAGCATCATGTCAGACCTACGTTCTTTGATTGCAACATCAGTTAAGAACTGACGTATTTTGAATATGATGTCAGATACCTGAGTTACAATGGCATCCCTCCATTTAATATGATATGTTAGAACATGTCTGATTTCCAACTCGCTCAACACTATATTACTTTGATTCAATATGACTTAAAACATTGAATTGTTAAATTTGGTTAAACGATTGCAGCACTCGCTTATGTTTTATGTCCATTTTCAGGCCAAGAGAAGACTATTTTTGACAATGTTCCACTGGAATGACTGGCTCGGTTAGCGTGCCAGTCATTCCATTGGTAAGTCTTCAAAAATAGTCTTCTTTGGCCTGAAAATGGACATTGCTCAAGACCACGGCAAAGACCGGGTTTGGTCGGCTTCGACATATAATGGTTAGTGCAACTTAATGTGGAAGATGTCGTTGTCTATGTCGTGATATGACACCTGTCATATTAACCGCTTTCATCTCATCAACCGGGCCAGTCATTGCAGTGGTAAATTTTCAAAAATAATCTTCTCTTGGCCTGCAGATGGACATTCAAAAAGCACATATTTTAATTTTCAGGAACAAATTTAGACACTAAAGGGTTAATGCGGCTATTGATGTTGCATTCCTTTTTTCAGAGATATAGGTCATCCAGACTCAGATAAAGAGACGTACAAGTACACATAATGATGCAAGGCATCCATGGTAAATAGTGTGCCCGGACATTATTATAATTCTGAGAATAAACTCTGCGGTTTCATAAGAAAATGGAGTTATATAAAGGCACTCATGACAAAAGCATAGGCGGAAAATTGCATAAAAGAAATATTTCTTGCAAATAGATGTCAATATTACGTATGCGCTTTGAAAAGCAGCTTATATTTTGCATGAGTCTGTTCATTTTTCCATCAGTTTTTTCCTCAAGACCAAACACGTTAACGGAGAGATGAACAGACCACATTAAGAATAGTCAGAGGTGATAGAAATGCACTACTGCAGCAACAGGGAGTAACAGATCAAATCTGAGTCACTTCGTATCAACAACGGTAAAGAAATCAGAAAAAAACGGCAACCTAATCAGTAGAATATCGGCGCAAGAAGCAGAGCTTCAGACCCATTCAACATATTGAATACAACTGTAAAACAGAATTAAAGCCCAAAGGATATGTACACAAATCTGGATACTTAGACTAACTCGGTTCTCAGAAAAGGTTAACCATGGAGGCTGCACGGTTCTGTTTCGATATGACTTCATATCGGTATCGGTTTTATAGTTGAAATCCATTCTATAAACGCTTAAAAAACGATCGTCAATAACACGAACATAGAACAGTTTTATTTCCTGATATAAATTCTTGCCGCCTTACACATATGCTTAATATACCACATGACCACTGTTGCGGCAGTGGACTTATTATCTGGGACCATCTAAATATTAGGTATACTCTGATAACCATCGTTTATTTCATCAAAATTATAATACAATTTGACATTTCATATCGTCGTTGAAAAATACAAATCACGTGATATTAGAATTTATTTCCAGTATTCGGAGCGAGTACTCGTCTGAGACTCACAGGCCACGGAACACTGACTACTATATAAGCAATAGTGACTGAGTATTGTACTTTAGATCCGATCTGAGTTTCATCCAAGGAATTTGGGATCGCTCAGTTATCTCGCGCTGGCGTATGAAATCTCGCGAGAATATGAATGTGTGTCTTCAAGCAAACTCTTCCGTGAATAGTTCAAACAATTATTTACAAATATATATCAGAGGTATTTTCTAAATAGATCTATCATGTGACCCGATTGTTATTATTAGCCTGGTAAATTCACGTGCTAGTCGAAAAGAGTTTGTTTTGGATACAATGGGGGCGAACCAAGAGATTCCGCTTTCAACAGTCATGTGGTACATATTTAACATCATGTGTGTATAACCATTCACTGCGGCAAAGATCATACAGTGTCAGCCACGACGTGATTAGATAAACAATGTTCATTTGTAGGAAGCAAAATTATTCTTCATATAGTGATTGGATAATTTTTGTCTTGCTGCCAATGAGAAAACTGGAATGGAATGATGAGCACAAGAGGCTTAAACAATATACATATTTCCCGGAAATAGGCATCACTCATTACTCATTGCGTTTTTCGTGACTGTCGCTGGTTAGTGTCCTTTATCACAGGCATTTGTATTATATATATATATATATATATATGTATATATATATATATATATATATATATATATATATATATATATATATATATATATATATATATATATATATATATATATATATATATATATAATATAGGGAATATGTGGTACAATTTTGAAACTAAAAATAGAAAATACTGCTCATATTCGGTTTTTCGATATTTACATTTTATAAGCAGTTTTGAAACCGCCAGTGAGTGATATCGGTTTTAAATATGGTATCGTGATATCGTGCAGCCCTATATGGAGGTAAATGGTGTTAACTGTTGGCATACATGTTTACTAGGGGTATTAAAGGGTGGTATACCTCAATCTGTATGCCGGCTTCGATTGTGTCTTATTAACCGCTTTATTCTGAATTCAAAATGGTGGCCATATTTAGCGAGCATTACATGTCCAAGAACCTAATTGTTAATGCTAAGAGCCTTAAACTGTACATGTTAGTGGAAGTTGGACTCAACAAATGGAACTATGTGTATATTGTCTCTGAAAAATTTAAGACGTATCCATTATATTTATTTTTAATAATACATGGGCCTTGATAATTTCAGAACATGACAATATAAGTTAGGTGAAAATGCATTTTGCTGAATCAGTGTCGAACAATAATCTCCTGATTGTCTGCTATGATATCGTATGCTATTGTAAAGAGATGTCTATATTTTCAGCTAATCTAAGAGATCAAACGTATGATGCCTTATAATTCTTGAAATATATATTGTAAATTACTGTAAAAAAATAATAAAGCAAATATATATAATTCATTAAATAATCCCCACATTTTAATTTTAAGCACAACATGTTTTGTACCACTAAAATAATAATTTATCTCATAATTAACTGTTAGCTAGAAGATAATTTGTGACTAGAAACTTGTGTAGTGAATGAGCTCTGATAGCTAAATACAATCAAACATGTTTATAAAACTTGGCACTGCATTAGGTAAACATAAACTGAAAACAGTGGCTAATCACGGTGCTGTCATTCGACCAAACCTGGTCAAGTTATGCTCTGTTCATTTTTCAACAGACGACGTGAATATTAACGAGAAGATGATGGATGGAAAAGGAACTTTTCATGACACTCAAGTTGAAGCATGACAATCTACTTGCTGGTATCAACCTTTCAAAGACAGGAACATTTCATATTCCAGAAGTGATGAATGACATAATATCTGTACTTAATAGTGGAATCACAGAGCCCACATTTACAGATGTAGAATGGGCCACACAGCCAATTGAGGAATGCCCATCAGCTGTCAAAGCTGAAGCAACAGAAATTACATTTATAAAGGCTCGATCATCTCAAGAATTAAAGACTGCTGACTTCATTTACGTAAAACGCTAGTACAATCAGTCCACCTCCAACTTCAGTAGGATACGTGTACCTATGTATGATACAGGCTCAGGCATATGAACTGTTACGCTGAATACAGTGCTACACCTGGTATTACATGTGCATGCAGCACAAAAATAGAACAGAAGCATATTGTTCTAATTGTCGATGAGGCGCTTTATCCAAAGTTGATGGAATTAGAATGGTCAGTGGATCAGTATAAGCATGTACTAACACCCCGACTTGGTGGGCTGCACAATGCTACATATATTAACTTCCATGGTGTTCT
This sequence comes from Chaetoderma sp. LZ-2023a, assembly GCA_034401795.1. Lineage (NCBI taxonomy): Eukaryota > Metazoa > Mollusca > Caudofoveata > Chaetodermatida > Chaetodermatidae > Chaetoderma > Chaetoderma sp. LZ-2023a. The sequence goes on from CM067367.1 coordinate 23,639,675, forward strand.
GGGACTCTGGTCTGTGTCAGTTGTGGGTGGAATGTGACATTTTCGGTGCAAATGCTGCTTAACATTTCATAGCTGGAAAAGCGTATGCACATTAATACGTTTCAGGCTCTGTGGCAAATATTGCTTCCAGTGATGTATGCACATCTGGGCGGGCTTGATCTGGCATTACAATCAAAGCCGACTCCTCGGCTGGGAGTCTCTTCATCTTTAAGAAATGGCTGTATGAGGCTCCAGAGAGTGACAAGCATGTGGCTCTGAAAGCTCCCATGCATAAGAATAGCGCTCTAACGTTTACTTCTTTGTACACAGTTCTACAGAAAATCAAATGCAAACAGAACAGTATCAAGGTCGACAGGAACATATCACAAATGGTCCTAATGGTGATGTTAATCTAGCCACAATCCTGCAGCATGAACTTAATTATATTTGTACCACTGTCTCTCGCTGCACCCAATGGCATGTACTAATGGAAAATGTACTTGCCACCAGCCATTTTAATTGTTAGGCCACGCTGTGTGGTGATTGACGATCGATGCATTGGTGATGGCCCGTTGGAATGCCCGGGAATATTAAGCCAGTTGGTGAATAGACATTGCATTTGCCAGGTATAGTTAAGCATCATTCAAAGTAGGACCTAGAGCCAAACGCAAGCAGGGACTACGTCCAGTACATCGTACAACAGAAAGTAACTCACTTCTCCCATCTGATTGGTCTAACTTCATGGCATTTGAGGAAAACAAAGCAGATCTTGCTTTGTTCCTTTGCCCCTGTGGATAAAGCTGTGATAGATTCACATGGATTTGAAGAAGCTACCACACTGAATTCTGCACTCTATGCATGCCAATTTGGAATCAATTGTCGTGCCAGCACGTGACACAGACGCTCTTGTGCTTCTGCTAACACATTATAACAAAATGGAATGTTCAAACCTGTTCAGGAAAGCTGTGATACGAAAAATTCAAAATAAATTCCAATATATGAGATTCGAAAAGAAATATCCATCGTTCAAGTGGAAGCAATGCCTGTCATGCCATCGCAGGGTGTGGCAGTGTATCTCAGCTCAGTGGGCACAGCAAGAACACTGCCTCGATGGTTTGAAAACAACATCACAACCTACTGAGCGGCATGGGATGTGACGACCCACAAACTCAGATGAGCAATTCATCTGTATGGTATATGGTATTCTAATGTATATACATGTGATGCGGCATGAGTCAAACTGTTTTGTATGGGACGTACACATGAGGTGCTCCCACCAATGTCAGATGTGGCAAAATTCCACAGTATACATTCTCACTGACAAGTAAGTGTCTGGAACAAAGCGAATTGTTCTTCTCCAGACCTTCTGTAACAGATATGAGGTGGATATATGCAGATGCCCAGTTAGTTCCACAGCTACTCTAGCTATACCAAAAGCAGGTTCAGAGATCATGGCATGTGAATATACCAAACGAAGTCTCAGTAAGCTTTGGAGCCGTAGGTAAATGCGCCCTCCGTGCATAGAAGTCTGTAATCTATGAAGCTGCAGGAATACACCTGGTGATTCTGGAAAGAATAACCAGCCGCGATTATGTCACAATAGATTCTAGTACATACATTCATGGCATCAAGGGTTATATGAACATGATGCCACTGTTGTATTCTTCGCAAAGCAATTCACATTTCCAGAGTATCCATAGATTATTTGACGTCATATTACGTCATATACTCAGCTAACTCGTAATAGTCCGATTCGCTGTAAGAATTGCATATCTCTACTATTTAATAAACATGCTGTTGAATATTTCTAAACTAATTTGACTTGGCGCTGTTGCTGGTGGATTTCTGCATGAGACGACCAACGAACACAGTTGTGTACATGTATATAATTGTATCATATGGTTCCAAATTAGTACGATACGTGAGTAAACCTTAGTACTACGTCTTGTTGTGTTACCCTATAGCTGCATGACATTATTTTAGCACGATAAACAGGTAGGCCTACATGTACGTGATTCAAATTTATTTATGTAAATTATGTGAAAATATATGTGTATATCATCTTCGTGTAATTCAGATCATAGTTAAATTTAAAAATAATTAAAAAGCAGCTGCTAAATACAGTTGATATAGCAATTGAATGTGTATAATATTTCATTGTATAGCTGTTATTATATAATACATTAACATATTTCTATCATAGAAAATAACGTATGATCATTTGCATACGAAAAGACGATTAAAAATGTACTACTGGAATCATATGCTCGGTTATCAAGCCAGTCATTCCAGTCGTAAATGTTCAAAAGGTTGTCCTGTTATATGCAAATGAAAACGTCTCAAGATCACTGCAGACGCCATTTTTGGCCAGTGTGTTCATGTGAACATGTGGCTAGTGGGACGTGTTGGTAGTTGCGATGAGTTGGTTGAATTGTTTCATGGAAATTTCAATGGAGTTACCTATTTCTAGCTATGCCACGCCCATTTCTAGTCAAACTCCACCCTCTTTTTCAGCGTGTTGGAATCAAATTATATACACAGAATAATGAACTCCATGATTCCCAATTTCAAGGTAACTATATAGTTGAGGTGTTGAATATTTTGAAACTGAATTGATTGGGCGATGTGCGAACTGTATGGCGTAAGATTTAATCAACAGTACGTTGAATATTTTGGAGCCTACATTGACTGGGCGTTGAAAAGACATGTGGTGATTAAAAAGTGGGCGAATGATGGTGTGCATTTGCCAGTAAGGCGTTGGAGATTGATGGTGTATATTGTTGAGTAAAAGGTGAGAGAATGACGGTTTGCATTGGTGAGTAAGAGGTGAGAGAATGATGGTGTACATTGGTGAGAAGAAGTGTAATAATGATGGTGGTTGATTGGTCAGTAAGACGTGAGAGATTGATGGTATGCACTTGAGTGATTAAGAAGTGAGAGGTTGATGGTGTATATTGTGGGGACAAAGACGAGAGAGGATGATGGTGGTTATTAAGACGGGAGAGATAATGGTGTACATTGTGGTGATAGAGACGTGAGAGAATGATGATGTACATTGTGGTGATATATGAGTGAGAGAATGATGGTGTATATTGTGGTGAAGGAGAAATGAGAGAATGATGATGTACAGTTTGATGAAAGAGAAATGAGAGACTGATGATATACATTGTGGTGAGAGAGAAGGGAGAGAATGATGGTGCACATTGCGGTGTCCATTGTGTGAGAGAATGGTGATGTTCATTGCGGAGAAAGAGAAGTGAGTGAATGATGGTGTACATTGTGGTGATAGGAAGTGAGAGAAAGTTGATGTACAGTGTGGTGATTGCGAAGTGAGAGAATGATGGTGTGCATTGTGGTGATAGGGAAGTGAGAGAATTATGATGTACAGTTTGATGAAAGAGAAATGAGAAAATGACGGTGTACCCTGTGGTAATACAAAGGTGGGAGAATAATGGTAAATATTGTGGGGAGAGAGAAGTGAAAGAATAATGATGTACATTGTGGTGATATAGAAGTGAGAGAATGATGATGTACAGTTTGATGAAAGAGAAACGAGAGACTGATGATATACATTGTGGTGAGAGAGAAGGGAGAGAATGGTGATGTTCATTGCGGTGATAGGGAAGTGAGTGAATGATGGTGTAAATTGAGGTGATAGAGAAGTGAGAGATTGCTGCTGTAGATTGAGGTCATAGAGAAGCGCGAGAATGATGGCATACATTGTGGTGAGAGAGAAGTGAGTGAATGATGATGTACATTGTGGTGATAGAGAGGTGACAGCATGATGGTGTACATTGTGGTGATAGGGAAGTGAGAGAAAGTTAAAGCACATTGTGGTGATAGAGAAGTGAGAGAATGATGGTGTATCGTATGGTGATAGAGAAGTGAGAGAATGGTGGTGTACATTGTGGTGATAGGGAAGTGAGAGAATAATGAAGTACAGTTTGATGAACATTGTGGTGATAGAAAAGTGAGAGAATGATGGTGTACATTGTGGTGATAGAGATGTGAGAGAATGATTGTGTACATTGTGATGATAGAGAAGTGGGAGAATGACGGTGTACATTGTGGTGATTGAGAAGTGAGAGAATGATGGTGTACCTTGTGGTGATATATAAGTAGAAAATGATGGGGTACATTGTGCTGATAGAGAAGTGAGAGAATGAGGATGTACATTGTGGTGATAGAGAAGTGAGAGAATGATGATGTGCATTGTGGTGATAGAGACGTGAGAGAATGATGGTGTACATTGTGGTGATAGAGAAGTGAGAGATTGATGATATACATTGAGGTGATAGAGAAGTGAGGGAATAATCTGGTACATGAGCTGGTAGAGAAGTGAGAGAATGGCGGTGTACGTTGTGGTGAACTAGAGAAGTGAGAGAATGATGATGTACAGTGTGGTGATAGAGAAGTGAGAGAATGATGGTGTGCATTGCGCTGGTAGAGAAGTGAGAGAATGATGGTGTACATTGTGGTGATACAGAAGTGTGATAATGATGGTGTGCATTGCGATGGTAGAGAAGTGAGAGAATGATGGTCTACATTGTGGTGATAGAGACGTGAGAGAATGATGGTGTACATTGTTGTGATTAAAAAGCTTATCGGCTCATCAATGACAGGTATATCATAGATCTAAGCACATCTCTGGGCGTTGACCCATTGGCAGGGAGTGGCAGGTGAATGGCAAGTGCAGACAAACACATAGTTTCAGAGTTATTCTTCGTATGTATTCATGTGTCAACATTTTTCACATATTTATGTTAAAAACATGGCAAAGCATTCCATTAGCATGTGTTGATTTAGTTCCACGTACCATAATGAAAAGGTCAATGAATTAATTCTCTGTATGTGTCATTTCATAGTAATTTCTAAATAAAGTCATTCAAATAGTCTGTAATAACATAAATTACATTATCCCAAGGCGGGGTAATTTTCAGCACCAGCTTTAACTGTTAAATGGCCTTATAGTTTTTCGGCTCATAACCCATTTGTCTTTGCATAATGTGTACTAGCAGTACAGTTACATGGACGGAAAATGAAGATTTGTACATATGTTCATTGATACCACTCAGTTAGACAGTCATATTGATTTGTGGACAACTTTCAATTAAACTTACTGGCTTTGTTCCAAATAAATTACACAGATGTGAATGTGAATTATGTATATTGTCACCTGAGAAGTATACAGTTTCTATTCACTATTTAATTAAAAATTATACATAAATAATAATAAATGGTAATAATAATAATAATAATAATAATAATCATAATAATAATAATAATAATAATAATAATAATAATGCTAACTAGAACACATTAGCTGTAAATCTGCGATGACTGGCCATTAGGGAGCATCTAATATAATCTAATATAATCTGCCCAATGGACATCTAATAATTAAAGAAATCATTACCACAAAAAAGGCCAGATGTGTCAAATAACCAAGATATTTTGAAAATGTGTGTGAGACCTTAGATACAAATATGTAACATTTCATTCAAACTAATGACTCTCTCGATCGCCTTGTATGGGTAAAGGGAGGTAATCTATGACAAAAATAGAAATTGATATCTTGAGACTCTACTGGGTGACCTTGACCTTGAGGTCGGATCACTCTGAAACCATCACCATTAGATCAAGCATATATGATATACATATGGTAAAGTTTTCATGAAAATCAAGGAAAAGGCCGGAAGTGTCAAATAATCGAGAAATTGTAATGGTTGTGTGGGTCCTTGGATTCAAAATAAAACTGGTATCTTGCCACTCTCCTGGGTGACCTTGACCTTGAGGTCGGATCACTCCGAAAGCACCAGCATTGGATCCGGCATATGTGATATAACTTTGGTAGGGTTTTCATAAAAATCAAGGAAAAAGCCCTAAAGTGTCAATAACCGAGAATTTGCACAGTTTGTGTAGGTTCTTGGATTCAAAATATAACATTTCATTCAATCTAAGATGCTTACTCAGCTTGTATTCGTAAAAGGAGGTAATCTATGCCAAGAAACGAAAACTGGTATCTTGCGACTTTAATGGGTGACCTTGACCTAGAGGTCGGGTCACTCTGAAACCATTAGAAATAAATCCAGCATATGTGATATACATATGGTAATGTTTTCATGAAAACCAAGGAAAAGGTCTGACGTGTCAAATAACCAAGAAATTGTAAAGTTTGTGTGGGACCTTGGATTCAAATTATAACATTTCATTCAATCTAAGAATCTTAGTCAGCTTGCATGGGTAAAGAGAGGTAAGCTATGCCAAAAACCAAACCTGCTATTTTGCGGCTCTCTTGGGTGACCTTGACATTGCGGGCGGATCATTCTCAAACCATCACCATTGGATCAGGAATATGTGATATCAAGTAAAATGCCCAGAAGTGTCAAATAACCAAGAAATCAAAGTTTGTGTTGGTCTATGGATTCAAAATATAACATTTCATTCAATCTAAATCTTTTAATCAGCTTGCATGGGTAAAGGGTGTGGGGTGTAATCTATGCAAAAAACCGATATTTGTTATCTTGCGACTCTACTTGGTGACCTTGACCTTGGGGTCGGATAACTCGGAAACCATCACCATTGGATCCAGCATATGTGATATACCTTCAGTAAAGGGGTCAAATAACTGGGAAATTTCCAAAGAAAGGTGGGTGGTCCTAAGCCTTACAATTTTACTCAATCTAACAATCTCAATCAGCTTGGATAGATACATGGAGGTAACCTATGCCAAACACTGGTAATTTTGAGGCCCAAGGGGTGCCCACCACATTTTAATTTTAATGGTAATTTTGATGCCCAAGTGGTACCGTTCCACTTTGGCAAGTGTCCTGCAGATCAGGCAACGCCTTCAGGAATCCAAGGGTAACATCATATCCAAGTATGGTAGAGCGCCAATCATAGCTCTAGCTGTATTCGCAGTTCAAAGAACAATACTGAAAATTCCCATACATTTCCTATGCAAGTTCTTTGCCTACTCAAATGTGGGTATCAAAAGAAAAGTAATAGCAATGCAAATCCCAAGGACTACTACAAGTTGACAAAGTTTGGAGCGGATCCTGTGGAAACTGCAGGAGGCAAACATCCTTGAGAATAATAATAATAATAATAATAAGAAGAAGAAGAAGAAGAAGAAGAAGAAGAAGAAAAAAAACGAAAGAAGAAGAATAGGAATATGAAGAAAGATACTGAGTAATTATAATAATCTGCGATTACATCGCAGATTAAAAATAAAAAGAAAGAACCTGAGTGAAAATAATAATCTGTGATTACAAGAATTTGTGTTTATTAAGCTACTTAAAAGGGCAGCTGGTATCTTGCCAGACAAACAGCTCTCTTCCCAAACATGATAGCCATTGGAATGTGCGATTAGCTTTCCTTTTACATTGAGACATGCCAAAGCTCGCTTAGACCTTGAACTGTGGTCACTGCCAGCAACGGTTCAACCAAGCATGCAGTCTCAAACATCACATTGCACAGCTGGACAACCACCATCGAGTGCAGAGAAGAACATTCTATCGACCTCACCAGCCCATTAGCATCTATCATGGCCTGGGTGGCCACAGTTGCTGGATCGAGGGAGCTCCTGTGGATGGATAAGAACCTACAACAAACAGAGTATTGCAAGTCCACTACTAACTCAGGTGTGGATGCCATCAATATCAGCATAGCGTATAGGCTGCAGAGAGATACAGGAAGATGAAGCTGTTAGCATCCAGATTCCCATTTGTCGTACAGTGGGAGTGTTCTATTGTAGCTGTGGCAGGCTTAGGACCACTTGCTCGGTGAGCGAAGAGGCCATACCCCTACTTCATCCTCTATGACTTCGAAGCCATCCTAGATTGTATCAAGACACGTTGCACACCTACGCTCCACACTCAGTGTCAGTGAGGATTACTCTTGATGGTAAATCAACTCACCTATGCAATGCTGACCTAAGTGCGCTGATCCAGGTTTCAGGGATAAGATCACCCCGTGAGCAGCTATGATTCTGGTCAGGATCATGATGCAGTTCATACCATCAGACCTCGCCAATCTCTCAACAGGTCACCAGAGTCTGATTGGCAAGTGGTGTGACCATGTATCGACCAAAGAGTTCAACTGACAGTATGACCTGAACATGATCAAGTACTACTTCGTGGATGAGCTGACTGATCTCACAGGTAAAGTGAAGGTTATTAAGAAAGTGATTTAGATCATGTTCCTCATCACACAGAAACTACACTTCATCGATGTGTTAGACTATCTCGAACAAGAGGTGACCTGTTCACCAAACATGGCGTTTTTATGCTCTCAGCGTGGAGGCTGGACAAGCAAGCTTTCCAAGAGCACGTGATGCGGACATTCACCAACTGGCTACGATGTTGCAACAACATAGATGCCAGCTCAAGTATTGGATCACTAGAGTGGTTGTGACACCTCTACACTTCTCGTCTTCCTTTCGATCGCTGGTATCACACTTGGAGAGCCGTTCTCAAGATGAAATCTGTGGTTTTCTGCAGTTCTTCCACAGGCCCATACAGCTTTTCAAGAAAAGAGGTTGACAAAGGCCAGATCTCTTCTCTCTGCAGCTGATACGTCCTGCGACATTGAAGTATGTGCTCTGTGGTCTGCTCTGCTTCTCCACAAGGACAAGCGGGCGATGTCGTAAGGTGGAACCGCCTGTACATGTGTTGGTTTAGTCTGTTATGTCCAGTTCTGAGACGAAAAATGGTCACTTGCTCTGAGAGATGATGGTAGGCATCTTCTGATTGAGGTGTTCTATAAAGTGACTTGATGATAGTCTTCATCTCTGTATGTGTAACCATGTTTTCTGTCTGATTCTCTTCTGCACCCACCTTTGCCATCTTGTCTGCTTCCTCATTTCCTTGGACTCCACAATGTGAGGGGATCCACTGCAATGCCATCCGAAAGCATTTGATGGTTTGTAATGCTTCTTCAAGTTGTGGCAGCTTACCTTTGGTGATAGCCTCAAGGACGGAGTGGGCATCAGATAAAAAGACAATCTGTGCAATAGGGTCTGCTGTTCTGCTGATGGTATTAGCTGCATGGACCAGTGCTTCGACTTCAGCTCTGTAGTTTGTGCAGTGTTTGCCTGTCGGTATTGCAGCTAACTCATGTTGTCCGTTTGGATACTGTATGTGCAGTCCTGCACCTCCGCTCCTAATTGCGTCTTTGGCTGATCCATCTGTGTAGATCCTTATCCATGTCTCCTGAGGGTACATTTCTTCCAGCATGGCTAGGGTCAGGGCCTTCTTGCTCACATCACTGTGTTCATCTTTGGTTGTGAGATGAGGTACTGTGGTGCGAATAGCTATGTCTTCTATCTGTGCTGGCAACATTTCTTGGTGTTTCCTTTGAAGTGCTTTTGTCTCTTTCACAAAACCTGATCTTTTAAGTCTTCCTGATGACAGCTGTGCTTGCCTGATTTTCATCGGGTGGTTGTTGAATGATTTGAACTTTGCAGCTTGGATCAGTGCTTTGCATTCCCTTCCTTTAATAAGTGGGGGGGATGCCTGCTGTCTGCTCCATTTTCTCTATTGGTGTTGATCTCATTCCACCAGTGATGATGCGCAGTGCCTGGTTTTGTACCCTGTCGAGGTTATGTTGATGAGATTTAGCTGCTGTCATCCATGAGCTGGATCCATACTCAAGGTGTGGTCGTACGGTACCTAGGTAGATGGTCTTGAGGATCCTTTCATTGGCTCCCCACTTTGTTCCTGCCAGCTTCCTCATGATATGTAGCTTTCTTCTGGCCTTTGCCTCTGCGTTCTGGATGTGTTCCTTCCATGTTAATCTTCTGTCATAGGTGACTCCCAGGTATGTCAGCTGGTCCTCGTACTCGAGTGGAGTACCGCCCAGTGTCAGATTGCCATCCTTGGTTTTGGTGGACCATGAGAATAGCATGGCTGATGATTTTTCTTTGTTGATGGTAATACACCAGAGATTGGCCCAAGCTGTAATTCTATCCAAGGCGAGCTGCATTCTGTATGTGGCAGTCGTTGTGTACTCCTCGGTGCACCAGAGTACGAGGTCATCTGCATCGAGGGCTGCTTGGATCCCATTGGGCAGCTCTACTACAATGTCATTAATGAAGAGTATGAACAGAGTTGGTGATAAAACTCCGCCTTGTGGTACCCCTTGTCTCAGCAATACATTCTGTCCAGATTGTCCATCCACCAGCACCCTAGCTCTGCGATTGTGTAGGTATGACTTGGTCCATCGGACATGTTGCCACGATGCCTGTGCGCCAGAGCTTCACGAGGAGGCCATCCTTCCACACCTTGTCAAATTCCTTCTGCGGATCGATAAAGGCAGCTAGCATCACCTTCTTGGCTTGAAAAATGTCCTCTATGACCTGTGCAAGATGTGTTGTTTGATCTTCTGTATCTGCTGAAGCCAGCCTGCTCTGAAACTATAATGTTCTCCGACTCCAGGTACCCCTGCAACCGCTGGTTGATGATGCGCTCCATGGTCTTGCATATGCAGCTTGTAAGACTGATAGGGCGGTAGCTCAGCACTTTCGTCTTGTTCTTCCCTTTTTTCAGAATAGGAGTTATTCTGGCTTCCTTCCAGCACTGAGGAACCTCTCCATTGGTCCAACTGAGATTAAAGATGTCTAGAAACTTGCGGAGAGATGCATTACCAAGGTGTTGGATCATTTCAATCGTAATGCCATCTGGCCCGGGAGATTTCTTCTTCTTCAATTGGCGGATAGCCTTCTTCAGTTCTGCTAAACTAATGTCAACTTTCATTAGATCGTGAGTGTTGGTGTCTGTTCTTTCCTTTTGCTCTTTTCTAACCTCTTTTTGACGCATTCGTGGTATAGAAATGTTGCTTTCTTTTGCATATGCCTTCGCAAAGGCATCTGCAGCCATCTTTCCTGACAGTGTTTGTCCATCTTCTTCAAGAGTAATCTTCTCTCCCCTGACACCATCATCATTCAGTGCTTTAGTCATTCTCAATAGCTTTGTGGTGTCTCTCTCTCTAAATTAAACCCTGCCGTCTTTCCCCTCCAGCTTCTTCTTTTGGCCTCCAGCTTGGTCTTTAGATACCTGGCTTTGGTTTGTTGTAGCGTGAAGTGGTTTTCATGACAGGGATTACCCTCTGCATCTTCTCTGGCCTTGTCTAGTTTATCATGTGCTGCTTGCAGTTCTGTTGTCCAGTAGGGGCGGTAATTTTTCCTGAACCCTCGAGGAATCGCTTTGTTGGCAGCCTTGAGGATACTTGAATTAAATTCCTTGACCGCATTGTTGATGTTTCTCCCTTCTACTGCTATATTTTTGGTAAGCTCATTGGAACGAATGCCGAACAGACTCCAATTTGCCTTTTGTGGGTCCACCTTGGATGTTGAGGTGAACTTGTTGAAATACTTCCAGAAAGAGAGAGGAGGACTGGGCGGTGGTCGCTTACTCCTAACTGCGATCCGACCACTCTACTGAGGTTTCTGTGAATGTCTTCTGTACAAAATGCCAAGACCGGCGCGAGTAGAAGGTAGGCTGATCTGTGGGATCGTTGACAAGTAAAAGGTGTTTTTCATCTTGCCATGCTTCAATGTCTTCTCCTCGTTTATCAAGTGTTCTGTATCCTCAGCTCTGAGACTGGCTATTAAAGTCTCCCACAATGAGGAAGTGGCAGTCCGGGACCTGGATTGTGTCAAGTGAGAGATTCTTGTCATTAGGGCAGTAATAATTGACAATGTCAATCACAGAGTTGCTGGTTGTTACCTTGATCTTGATATATTCTGCCTCTTCCATACAGGTTTTGATCTGGCTGGCGTTCACGCTGTTTCGGACCAAGGTGATCACCCCGCCTTTCTTTCTTCCTCTTCGATCACACCGGAAGATCTGGTAACCTCTGATCTTAAATGGTTTTCCTTCTTGCAGGTGTGTCTCTTGGATGCAGCAGATATCAATGTTGTTTTCGTACAGGAACTGTTCGAGCTCTGATTTCTTGTTGGTAACCCCTTCTGCGTTCCAGTGCATGATGTTGATACTGGGGTTCTCTTTCGGTTGGCCAGTAGCTCTCCATCCTCGTCCCCTGGCTCCACAAGACGAGTTGATGTGACCTCCAGTAGCTGAGGGTGGGCTTCTTCGAGGCGTGGAGCCCGGCGCTGCACCTGCCTGGCGGATCCTCACAGGGCGAGTGCCATTTCGGTTGATTCGATCTCCAAGTGTCATTCGTTAGCGTTGTGCATAATGCTCTGGTTAGCCCCTCTAAATGACCGGATTGACACCCAGTGGGTTACATCCCTGTGCCACGTTGAGGCCGAGCATATAGTCTTAAACAGGGGACTTCTACCCTGACAGGTAAATATAAATTCTCAAGGACGGTGTGTCCCTCCCGGGCATCGCTACAATATCTCCGAAATGGGACAACTTAGTATATCCCTGATGTAGGTCTATATTGGCCAGGCAAGGAGGCCTACCAGATTCTGAAAAACATATTTGAGCCTAGCATTATATTCACTGATACCACGAGGCCGCCTGACTTGAATATAAACTGATGGTGAGCATATCTGCAAACATATCAGCTTTAGTTCACATGTCTTGTACTACAATGTCTACGATGGCCAAAGATATGTCATGTGGTATAGAGACAATGGCCGTGTGTGAGTGCACTGAAGTCATTTATAGAGGATATCCTAACAGACTGGTTCCGGATTACTGAACTGGACATATACGTGCCCAGGGCCCTATGGCAGGCGTTCGGGGGAAGGCTCCCTCTCTTCAATAACAGAGCGATTCCAGTCCATGCAGTATCTGCTGAGTTGCTTGCATACATATAGCACACGGATAGGAAGCGTGCGACTACGTGCCAGCTAATTGGAGCACTCTCTGCCGAGAGGAAGCTCCCATATGCACTGACACTCATGTGGTACCTCGTCCATGACCTATAGATCACCACCGTATACTGATCAACCTAACAAGAACTATTGAAACCATTTGTTTGGTTTGCGAACAATGTTAACAAGGTTCACCACTTGGGAGATGTGAAGCACTCATGGTATATCTCTACGTACTACTAGACACCAGTTGGTATGGCAAGTGTATTAAGGATCTGCCATGTCATAGTAATACTAGCCTTAATAACAATGCACAATTGGGAAATAAAGCCCTACACAGTGTCTGGTTTGAGGATCTCGAAGAGACCGGTGACTCCAATGAGCTACACAACCATAATGCTGGTGAGAATGGCTGCAACATAGGAGGCACGGTTTTTGATCGCTTTGACCAATCTGACTCTATCAAAGTAGGAGAATGCAATGCTTGTTATCCATAGTACGTGGAGATTAAGGTCGTAGGACCCACTCCAGCTGTTCCGAAACAATGAGACAAGTACATTAAGGATCCGAAGAACATGTGACTTCCTCTCTGAATGATGGTATTAAACTGCACTAGATACATTGGCACTTAGCACTCAGCTTGTCCCCGCCGTTTGCTTCAATGATGGAAAGAAGCGTAGTTTGATAATATGAGGGCACATGACAAAACTCTCATCACATCACTGGAGTCTGTACACCTGGGTATTATACTGCACACGCACAGTGCTTCATATGACCATCTGCCTGTGGTTGTATAGCCAGCTGGTGCAGAGGTTGCAGTCATATATATACATTTGTACGACCTAATGGTTTGCCAGAAACTGGGTTTGTACATGAGTGAAGCAAATGCTACACTACATCACAACCCACAGAATAGTCTTGGCAATTGGTCCAGAAGTATGCAAAGCACGTCCATCATTGCCTGCACTCAAAGGATGGGACTCGAGGAGGGACTTCAGAGCAATTGGGAAGAGGACAGCAGTGAGGCTTCTCTAGAAAGACGAAGATCGGGAAAAAGCAAGTGGCACATCCAGTGGATATCATTCCACTGGCAAATGATACTATCCATACATTTGAATAGTTTGTGTGCTCCATGTAAACAACAGATTGGGCAGCTGGCAATATGACAGGTCAAGTCAGATATTGGATGTTCTGTCAGAAAGGGCAGAGGGCATGCCACTCACCACTTTCTGACAGCATCAAATTACGCACCCATCAAGCTACTTAGTAGCCATTTATCTGGAGGAAGTCACTGCTCATCAACCAAACAGTAAGAAAGCCTGATGGTAACGCCTGGAAAACCCAGGATTGAGTTCTCCAACTCACCCTAATGTCCAAGGACTCTTCTCCAGTTGGACTGATTGAGCTGGCTGTGTGCATGTGTACTGCGGCTGGATGTCAATGCACCAAAACGCGTGCTGGTCTGCTCAGTGGGATGCCATGCACGGAATCCTGCATTTACATGGGAGCTGAACAGTGTAAAAATCCAAATAGGGTTTTCGCATGTGATTCGGATGATAACGACAATGATAATGATGACGATTAATAACACATTGATAATTTTGGGACATTATGATTTGAACTGATCAAACATGTTGAACGTCGGCAGGCGCTTGTGTTATTATTAATTGGCGAGGCCAGGCATTGTGAACAGATTGTCAACGATAAGTTTGATGTTAATATTGAGTGAATTACTATAATTATCACATGCAGACAGACATGAATCTCTGAGCTGCTTTCTTGGAATTACTGTCCTTTTTTAATTTGGGTGAAGGGGAAGGGCAAGGTCAATAATTATCGATTAAGCCACGGAATCTCAACACCTTTTCTTTTCCTGAACGGTAGATATGTGGAATCACATGCTATAACTGCTTTGGCAAACTGATTCTTCATTCAAATACATTATTGCTGAAATTACAGACCATGTATTAAAAACTCAAAAAATTATCATGGAATTCTGTGTCTTTTTAACATTACATAGCATTTTATTTTTCACTATTTTAGCAGGAATACAAATACTTATCTCAACATGTTGCAACATATACAACATATCAGCATGTTGCAAATATTTGTTTTAAGAATCTAAGTTTTTGGAGCGGAGGAAAACAAATATGCCGATTTCTCAGCCTAGGCTGCCACCCCCATAATAGAAAATTGGCTGTCATATATTATTGTGTGCCAAGAACTCAATTGAGTCTGAGAGGGAAGATGAAGGTGAAGATGAAAATGAAGTCATAGGCAATCAGGAGCTATTCGCAATATTCACACATATTCACCATGACTTAGGTGCTGAACAGCCAGGTTACCAAGATAAGGATGGTGAGGTGAGCATAGCCCCCAATGGTGTAGACCACACTTTTATTTCCGTATATGATGATGCTTTAATTGCAACGTGTGCTGCCATAATACTCCAGTGGAGAAGATTACATAATCCTACGCTCTTTAAACTAATTCGTCAGGAAACTAAAGATCTTATAACCGATGGTTACGCATACAATGAAGCAGTCTTCTCACCTTTCCGCAAGAAAGTTTTTTTTGTCAAGAAGTACATAAGCAACAATCTAGATGCTGGCGTTGATGATGATGATGATACGGGGGTGATGATGATGGTAAATGATTCTGATACTGAAATGATTGCTATTACAGATGCGCAAGGCGTTGGTCTACCCGTCGACTCATGGATCTCCAGAACATTGACTATTTGTTTATGCTAGTAACATAACCTATAATTTATTATGTTTATCCTATGTAATATTTTCTTCAATATAAGAAACGTGTGGATATAAAAAAAAACCATTGGCCCTTTATGTGCATGTTGGTTTGATGATTGTAGGTATATATCCAGCTGGGTCCGCCACTTCCCTCGATACATGGATCAGAGTCTATAAAACGCGCAAAAGCAATTTACAGCACATCATATTTAAAGGTTGCCTTCATCTATTGAACGGAAATACAAATATAATTAATTTTCCATAGCATCGGTTTTTTGGGCAAATTACCCATACACCACTATGGGATTTTCATACTGGCTAATAATCGGAGGTATAATGTGTCAAACAGGTCCAGTTGATTATTTCTAACTGGATGCATGTCATTGCCAAACTTTGCCACGACTGACAAATGGGAATACAAGGCACTGGTAAAACTGTCCCGCCAGCCTCACAGTCTTTATCTATGTCTCTGTTGAGCTGTTCACAATTACATAAGGCCGAGAAATTGTGTTACCGGGCACCGAGAGGACCAATTTGCGCCCTCGTCGTCAGACTAAGCGTCACCATAAATCTAAGATAGCTGCCCAAAAGGTGGGCGAGACTGTCTGGTGGCGACAGAACTGTCTCTCGGGCATGGGGTATTCCGGCGGTATGGCTCCTTTACGCTCTGGTGGAGAGACAGCGGTGGTTATTCCCAGCAGTCGTTAAATCGCAATTGGTTGCTATTCGCCCCATTGTTCTATAAGGTGTTAAAAGTCATAAAATCGTTGGCACTAGTAGTAACTTTTAAATATCCCACGCAAGGTGGTGAGAACCACCACCGTCGCAATGTCAGGCGAATCTCTCACTCGGAGACGAAGTCCAGCCTGAGCGACATCAAAAAGATGTTGACGTGGTCCAAGGAACAGGATTTCTGAGTTGCAAACACGTAAACCGGCTTGTGTAATTAGCTAAAGGAGGAAATAGTTTAGGGAACCTCTGTCCAATCATGGTGCCTCTGAGGTGTAATACGACGTCAGGCAGAAAAGTAGCACGGCAGACCGAAACACGATTCTGTGTGATGTGGTGGTTATCCAGTTCGGTGGAGGAATTCGAAGCCTTTGAGAAGAACGTACATGTATCAATGGTGAGCGGTCTTTTGAAGTGCGAATAAGGTAGCAGCATTAAGATCATTCGCAACGATTCAGGGAGACGATGACAGTATTTCAGGCAAAAGAAGGCGAGCTGATAAACCTTGGTGAACCGGTAAATTCAGCTTTCCTTATCCTAAGAAAGTTGCTAATCTAAGCAGCATGTAGCCCAGCCGAAACAGTGCGAATCGCGGTGCCTAAGACAGGCGACAATCACAGGAGCTTCGAAAGGGAATTAATCGGGAGGAGGCAACAATAATCTCCACAGGGGACATTTTTACGTTTATGGGGAGGTTCCAAACATAGTGCGGTGGGCATACTGAGCAAGTGGGGAGAAAACCTTTTTGGCAGAGGATTGGGTGTCTTCGACCACACCGCTATTTAGAAATTGCAAAGCACAAAGGATGCCACCCACAAATGTGGTGGCTGAGGCAGACGTCCTTATGTGTGTGTTTTAGATACCTAAAACCGACTCGGCTAATGATGCTAGATTATTTCTTCATGTCAAGCAAGTCACGAGATTGCCGTATGTAAGTACCAGCTAAAACGGTCAATCTTTTTTAGAATTCCTAAGCAAAAGCAAATGGCTGCTAGAAGAGTGGGAGAAAAAGAAATTTGGTGCTTAAGGCGGTATATCTATGGATCTGTAAGAAATATAAACCATAGATTAGTAAATGCATTTAAGATTTAGTGCCCAATTGCAAGTCTCAGTAGAGTGGTAAATATTTCACAGACACAAAGTTCCGTGGTTGCTGGGTCTAGCTTATACTAATGCAGACGTCGTCGGCTTCAAACCACCCATGGTAGGTATATTCTCAAGAGGCAACATCTCACGTGGGGACGTGGTGGGTCGTGCGGCTCCTTTTCATAGTAGGAGGATTGGGAAAGGACGGTATACTGTTAGTGTTTTGCATGTGCTGGTAGTCTTGGGTTTTCTTTTTCTCATGTTTTTTTAAATGTTGTATGGCGGGCAACCATCATGCATTCTTTCGCCACTTTATTTGCAATAAACGGAACCTAAAAACATAATAATAGCAGCTCATCCCCGTTAGCCTCGAAGTGCTTCATTCCTCTGAGACCCGATGATGAACGGCCCCTGAACAATGATAGCACAGTGAAAAAAAATATAGGTAAATACGTGATTACAAAGAAAGTGTTTATCAATATTACATATGTACATGTTCTCCAGCTTGATCACCGCTGTTGCTAAATCCCATCATAAACGTTCGAAGGATGAGCCTTGGATGGCATAATATGGAAGATGTAGCACAGAAGATGTAAATGCGGAAGTTTATTGATATGAAAAATGTAGACATAGGCGTCGTCAGTGCAGATAGCAATCAGCGGAGGGATGTTGAGAGGTGTGTCGTATGAGAATTGATGTGGAAAGACGTTGTTGACATGAAAGATACGATGATGCGGAGTTGATCGAAGAATGATGCATGGATCGAGTTCACCGATGAAAAAGGACGTGACCAGCATAATAAGAAAACAAATGTGAGAACAGCAGTTTCTCTTCCTCATAATCTGTGTGTAGTCGCGTCCGTGGTGGCATGCGATGAGGGATTCGGTGCTGCTCTCCAGGCATGAAACAGAGCTGCTGTCGAGGTGGTGGCAGAATCTGATTCAGTGGGCAATGGATGGGTGTAAAGACGGTCAGAACTCCTCGCGAAAGTATGTCGGCGGAGATGGATGGATGAGTTTCTCATCTTCTAAGTGTAATTATATGCATCTCTTTTGGCACGGTAGGTGCAGCAGCGTTTCCGAGGAGAGCTGTAAAAGCATACAGATGAGGAAGCAGAAGGCATCGCGGTCCTGAGTATAGCAGTAGGACAGGTGCGAATTAGGCAAAGCAATTCGCCAAAGGAGGTGCCCGTATTGTCGTCAAGATCATGCACATTGGGAAGTGGTGCGTCGGTGATGGCGGATTGTGCTTCAGTGTGGCGGGTTGGTTCATGGAATAAAAGCGGTGCTTGATGGTGTGGCTAAGCGCTGCTACTTGATGCAACTGCTGGAGCGGCAGGAATACGGGTAGAAGAAGTTACGGGTGTATCCGCTACTGCAGAGAGAACTGAAGAGGTAGCTATGCTAATGATGCCGGCAGCGGCAGATGTAGTAACATAGCAGATGTTGTTACTGAGCCTTGAATAGGTAACATGGTGGGCGATTTATATGATGTTCAAATGGTTGCAGAAGAGATCGATGTGACACACAGGAATGTTGGAGAGACATGCGGTGTCGAGGAAGTGTTTCTGATGGACGTAGAAGTAATAACTGATGGACTAGTAATGATTTGTTGTGAAGAAGTTACGTTAGTTGGTTCGTCAACGGTGGTGATGATGGCAGAAGATGGCAATGTGTGGCTAAAATCTCATTATCGTTGCCTCGTAATTTATAAATATCATTCCTCTGACATATACCCCCGAAATAAGGTTTTGGGCATAAGAACATGGTTCGCTATACAGCACTTGTTTGCTGTGCGAATACTGAGTGGGTACCAGAGGGGAGACCAGAACACGTTTCCATCAGATACCTAGAAAAATGGCATACATACACGAAGACTGACTCCATTCACGGATTGATTGGAAATAATATGAGGAAGGCTGCAGTAATACACACATTTGATACCTTTATTGGGCTAATGTGATTTGGTAGCCGTGGTTGCCCTCATTAGTGAAGTAGTAATCAAAAAGGGAGTCGAGGCAATGCTTCACAATAATGGTTATGATGGAGACAGTATTGAGCTCCATTTCCGCAAGAGGATGTTTGACCCGAAGCGATCAAGTTTCCCCCTACAAATTTTCCAAAATGTTCTCTTAGCCTGCAAATGGTCATACATCAACACCGCTGAAGAGATTGCTTTGGCCGGTTACATGAATAAATGGTTAGGTTAAAGCAAGATGGGCTAATAGTACGTCATGTTGTACGAATTGTATGTTTTTACTATATAATGAATATTATGTCATAGACAGCAATAGCACCCGGTCAAATTAGTTTCAAAATATTCAATAACGTACCTCTATATTTTTCTGGAAATTGGAATTCAGAGAGTGCATGGGTCGATTGCTCCAAACAAGGGCAAATAGTAGGCGGAGCTTAGCTAGACATGGGCGAGGCATAGCAAAATATTGAATTTCTCCATTGTGGCAATTTTGTCTCCCAGAAAGAGGTTATAACGATGCGATAAATAGAGTATCTTAGGTATTGCCTGAATGTTAAAGATTAAAACTGAGATCTATAAGCTTCTTTCACATACAGAATCATTGAATCCTATGTATCCTAAGCCAGGAAGCGCCAATTTCACGAAGAATCCCGCGAAAACGTCTCCCAGTGAGGATGTACAAGAAAAAGTTCACAACATTGTTAGTATGAGTAAGGACTGCCACTAATTGAAATAACAGGACGAGCACCCCAGCCCTTGCAAAGTCATTACCGGCTATTAGGTCCCAACCGTACAATTGTTGCAGGCCGAGTACAATAGTAGGAGCAATACAAACAGTAGTAGTTATACAAACCGCTAAAAGCATAACAGTTATCGATCTGTTCTGTCGCCTGCTCTCCCGATTGGATGTGGGGTCATTAAGTGGGTTAATTATATCACGGGAAGTTCTCAGTCTATCGATGATAGCAATGTTTCCTGAACATAATACTACCAATGGAATAACGATGAAGAATATCATGTCAACATGTGCTCCGATTGATGCATAACATGTTAGAGATTTGGACTTGATAATGCACAAATAAACAAGGGTGCTATAGTTTATTTCTTGAAACATAAATGTGTCCGTTATACAGATGAGAGAATCCAATGTGAACAAGAATATGACAGATCTCCGAGCGTTAGAAATCGTACAGATTCTAGTTGATTTTAACGGAAAGCACACAGCAACAACTCATTCAAGTGTTAAAAGCACAACTAACCACATGGGAATGTACTGGAACAAAATGCGCAAAGTCATCATAAACGAACAGTCAATGTCCTTGATGGAGACAGAGTTGTATTCTAGCACCTGTTTGATGCCTTCCACGCTTAGCATAAGGGAGTCCACTATCGCCAGAATCATCATAACCAATGTGGCTGATATTACTGGCTTTATCTTCCTCAGAACCAAGAAGGATAATACATTACACGGGACACCAATAGCGGTAAGTATAAATAGATAGTAGCGAGCGATATATTGCGATGCCAAGAACATCAAATTTCTACTAACCTCGACCACAAAAAGGTCATATCTGATTAGATCTCCGTCAATGGTAGTGATATTGAACTCTAACCCCTCTGTTGGTAATGTGTTACTCCAAACTCTTTATCCGACCCACTCGCCATAGCAGAGATTAGTTCCTAGAATATATATATATATATATATATATATATATATATATATATATATATATATATATATATATATATATATATATATATATATATATATATATATATATCCCAGTTATTCTGCACAAGTATCTGATAAAAGATTATTATTATTATTATTATTATTATTATTATTATTATTATTATTATTATTATTATTATTATTATTATCTTAATACATAATTTGATCGTTGATCGAATATGAAAACAATGGATGAATCCAGTATCTCGATCACGGATATGACGTCATAATCAACTACGTCTGTTATTATTATGTTGCCTCTGCGCCATGTTGACTCTGTCATGAGGATCCAGGAATCAGGCTAATCACATATACGCACCACTATATATACAGGTTAATGAAATAGTGCTCTCGTTCTATCACTAGTAAAATTCTTACAGATGATTATTTATATGCTGTAATGCTTTACAGCGATCGTACTGGAGCCAATAAAATCTTTGCAGCGATGAGAACCCCGTTCACTATTATAAAACAGTCCCCCTGCTCGGCGAATCAGAGTAGCACTCTATGAGACAAGAACCCACGACTCGGCGATGATAATAATACTCACCACAGAACCCTATACACACGAGTACTGCTTAGTATAATAGGACTAATTGGGAATCGGTGTAATTGTCTTAATCGCATCAGATATATTTAGAATTGCTTTTAGCGTGTATTTATCATTGTTTATTTGTTAACACTGCAGAATCACAACACACATTTCATAAAAAACCTCTAAGAATAATTCCCTCCTCTCCCTTTGTTGCGCTCACGTTATCTCATGTGTTGAACAAATTATTCGCTATATTTTCAAAGATATCACCTTTCTTAAATGAGCAATCAGTAGTTTAGAGTGCCATGCCATAAAAGTTTAACAATCAAAATACATCTGAGCGTGGATATGTGTTAGTTTCACACAGAATGACGCTTTTTGATCATCATCATCATCATCATCATCATCATCATCATTATTATAAGGGGGTCAAGCTGGTGCTTGGCACCCTATTGTTTTCGTTATGTTTATTATTTTTATTATTTTTATTATTTTCGTGCTTTTATTTGTTCGCGAATAGCGTGAAGACAAAAGTGCCGATGAGATTCAAGCTTTGCATGACAAGAGGGCCTTATTAGAGCAGACTTTTTACGTGTTAATGGATATGATTTTCTAGATTTTTTCCGGAAAAAATCTGCTTCTCCAGAACCACTAAAGGAAATGAGCTGAAATTTGGTGAAAATCATCGGAAAGTGGGTCTCATAAAAGGTTTTTTCAAGAGAAGTAGATAGCTCGAAAAACACGGATTGGCGCATGGACCAATCAGAATCAAGCCGTCTGGCGGAAACATTGAATTTTTTATTTGATGGAATTTTAAGCCCAAATTGGTCTTATATAGGTTTTTGGGGTCGAGAAATTCAAATCTGGCATTTGCGAATCTGTCGGATTAACGGTTTGGCCGTCATCTTGGATTCATTTCCCGACAATATCTCCCATAGTAAAGCAATGGGAAAATTAATATTTCGCAGTTATTTTTGTTTGCGGATAGCACAAAGACAAAATGCCGGTGAAATGGGCATGGGAAGAGGACCTTATTAGGGCAAACTTCTTCCGTGTTAATAGATATGACTTTCTGGATAGGTTGGCGGCCATCTTGGGTTTTTAAAAATCTTCTCCAGAGCCACTGAACGGAATCAGGTGACATTTGGTAAGAAGCAGCGGAGAGTGGGTCCCTATAAAGGTTGGGTGTTCAAGAGAAGTAGCTCGAAAATCATCGACTTCAGTATGGACTAGAGCTGGGTGGTATTGATATTTACATGACGGTATCGGTACCATGAAAAGATACCGCGGTACCACGGTATACCGTCATCTGAGCTTGAGGCATGCCACGAAATTAGAACAATTTTTTCCATTTCCTTTTCACTTCCATCTCCAATCAACGGTAAATATAGGTAAAATAAATAAATCGACTTCCTGATTTAGAGAAGAAAAACATGGCTGTTTAGTTTCACGAATTTATTAGGTCACTATTTTTATTGACGTAATATCATTCACTGGAATATCGGTCAAAGGGTGTGGTCGACTCGCTAACTATAACCCGCTGTTTGAGACATTGGGTGCACTATTTTCAATCTGGATTGTTCTTGCTATTAATGCGTGCGACCAGGAAACGGTAAATTTTATTTTGGCAGCCGAGCGCTTTGATAAACAGAGTCCAGACAAAATCCGCGAGTATTTAAACGGGGGCGAGTGTTGTACTCTTTTATTTCTGTTGGAGTCGTATATTCTGTTACTCGCAAAAACAGGCCTATACACATACATATAACACGACATTGAATATGGCTGATTCCAAAGCTTCTGATAATTAACGAGTACCCGATGTGTAGACTCGTTACTCGCCATGCTTCACGTGAACAATGCGTGTAAAAAGCTATTTCCGCGAACTTCCGACGTGTAGCCAGTTGAAAAATGAATTACAAAAACTAAAACACTAACATTTTTAGGTGTCGTTACTTGAACTGGATCTAATCCTTAAAGACATTTCTTAAAACAAGCCAGAAAAATAAAAAATAACGACTTCAACGCTGCTCGTTGTTGATAAATTAGCACGTGATCAAAACGGCGCGAGCAAATACTACGTTTTAGTAAAGTTTCATTGATAAATTCAGCATAGTAATGTATTTCCCCACGGTCTAGTTCATGAACAACCAATCAGATACGTCTTTGCGAGATTGCTGTTGTGTTTGAATAGCATACAGTTTGTATGTTATTTTGTTATTCTAGCTTGTTTGATTGGTGACAAAATGCTTGGAGTAATAAATTACAAATAATAGAAACGGCAATAGGGAATATATTATAGTGTAATTACTACCGGCGGACGGCCAGAGAATGAGTTTAGATGTTTTAAATAAAAGCAATTTTACCGTGAGACTTTCAAGACGTACGTTTGACATACAATTCTGCCTGTCATTATTTTGTAATTGACGTCTTGATGTTTGTTTTTACAACGACCCTTTCACCTCAACTTGGCTAATAGTTAGGGATGTCTGTATTTTTGGCACTATTAGCAGTTATTTACCCTTGGTCAAGTCAGATTTTATGAATATATTTCTCAAATATTGCTCAAACATTATGAATATCACGGTATTTGGAAATGCCAACGGTCACGGTATCGGTTCACGGTATACCGCGGTCCTCACGGTACTACCGTCAGACCGCCCAGCTCTAGTATGGACCAATCGGCATCAAGCTTTCTGGCGGCCATGTTGAATTTCTTATTTAATGGATTTTGATGCGCACATTAGGCCTATATAGGTGTTTGCGGTCGAGAAATCCAAATCTGGCATTTTCGAATTTGTTCGATCAACGGGTTGGCTGCCATCTTGGATTCGTTTCCCGCCAAATTCCCAATAGTAAAGCAATTGGAAAGTTAAAATGCCTTCTCTTCGGTGGATTTCAATTATATTT
The DNA here is from genome assembly GCA_034401795.1 of Chaetoderma sp. LZ-2023a. Lineage (NCBI taxonomy): Eukaryota > Metazoa > Mollusca > Caudofoveata > Chaetodermatida > Chaetodermatidae > Chaetoderma > Chaetoderma sp. LZ-2023a. The sequence goes on from CM067367.1 coordinate 23,664,154, forward strand.
TGCAGGAAGCATCGTTAGGTAATGCAAACTAGGCTGGCGGCCATTTTTGATTTGTAGTATTTCGGGAAATGTTTTAAAAAATATCCTCCGAAACCACATGGTGGATTGATTCAAAACGCATGAAATATCATCTAGGGCATTGGTTGAACCAAGTTTGTTCAAGGGAATTTGATTGTCCGAAAACTTGGGTGGCCATCTTGAATGACCTAGTTTTCGTGAAAATGACTTCTCCAGAACCGCTGAACGGATCAGGCCGAAATTTGGCTGATATGATTAGGGACTGAGGGACATTACAGTTTGTTCAAGAGAAATCGATACGTCAAAAACATGGCCACCATCGACCAGTCAAAATTCAGCATGATTGGCGGCTATTTTGAATTTTTTTATTTGTTGAAATTTTAAGCCGAAATTGGTTTCACATAGGTTTTTGGGCATTCTGATTCCAAATTTGCCATCTTGGGTCGTTTTATTGCCAAATTCCTCCATAGTAAAGCAATTGAAAATTGTTAATTCCTTCTCCTCGGAAACCGCTGGGTGGATTTCCATTATTTTTTGGAGAAAACATCATTATTTAATAGAGATCTGATTTTGTTGAAACAATGCTGGTCAGCCTATCAGGGCGGCGGCCATTTTGGATTTTGTAGTATTTCGTGAAACGTATATTAAAATCTTCTCCTCCGAAAGCACTTAGTGGATTGATTCAAAACTCATGAAATGTCATCTAGGCCATCCGCTGAACCAGGTTTGTTCAAGCGTATTTGATTGGCAAAAACTTCTCTGGCCATCTTGAATGACATAGTTTCCGTGAAAACGAGTTCTTCTCCAGAACCTCTGAACGGATCGGGCGGAAACTTGGCTGGTATGATTAGGGACTGAGGGCCATTACAGGTGTTCAAGAGAAATTGATATGTAAAAAAACATGGCCGCCATCGACAATCAAAATTCAGAAGGATTGGCGGCCATTTTGAATTTTTTTATTTGTGGAAATTTAAAGCAGAATTTGGTTTTACATTTTAGTTTTTGGGTCTTCTGATTCCAAATTTGCCATTTTCATTACTGTCGGACGAACGGCTTGACGGCCATCTTGGATCGTTTTCCCCGCCAAAATTTGCAATGCTAAAGCAATTGGAGAATTGAATCGTCTTCTTCTCAAGAAGAATTGGGCCGATTTCATTTATATTATTTCTACTGCCATTGTTGACACACGATTGTTTGTTTTTCAAAACCACATTCAATGATGGGTAGACTGGGCGGATAAAGAAGATTCCTACTGTAACCTTCTCACATAATTCAATAAGATTGACAGCATTAATCCAACTTGATTAAATCTAAGAGGCTATTTAGGTTCTAAGCCGCCTATACGAGCTGGCTCAGGTAAGGTGCTCGTCTTGGTGACCGGGATGCTAGCCACTTGCCCCCCCTCCACCGCCCCCCCCCCCCTCCTAGCTTGCAGCTATATTTATTATTATTATTATTATTATTATTATTATTATTATTATTATTTGGTCTGTATGTCAACAAGTTTGTCAGAAGCATATCTTATGAACGCACGAATGCTTTATCAGAAAAACAAATTACAAACCTTATCATAGCGTTGCCGGCTAGAAAATAATTCGAGTTTCACTATGTTAAATATCTAGGTCACGTGGTCACTAACTGTGTACCGGAATGCAGCTTGTACCCATAACTTGGGTAATGCAAGACTATGGAATAAAGAAATTTGACACCTTCATTCATAGTTTGCTTGACTAGAGGTAGTTCGAATATAAGGTCACAATGCCAAATACTTAGGCCGTGTTCTGACTAGAGACTTATTATAATATATATATATATATATATATATATAATATATATATATATATATATATATATATATATATATATATATATATATATATATATATATATATATATATATATTTGAGTTGTTACCCTCACGGGCCTATGGCCTATGGTTGGAAATAAATATTTATCTTAATCAGGAATAACGCCATACTCCAGTATGGCGTTATTCTCGATTAGGTCTCTAGTGAGGACACGGCCTTCGATCACTAGTTCACTAAGTGATTACCAGAACACACACATTTTTACCAATATCCCAGAAAGGCATGAATTAGAACCATACATCTATATCCACCAAACATATGACGCCATAATCAACTACGTGACGTCACAATCAATGATGTCATAAGTGACGTAGATAAGTACGTCACGAACGCATAATTGATGACGGACTCAACGTTGCTGTACGAATTGTATGTTTTTGTTATTTAATAAACATTCTGTTGTATATTTTGACAGTCAAATTCGTTTCACAATATTTAACAGTTTATCGTGAAAAGCGTAATTTAATATGTTCTCTTATAATTCACCCCCCCCCCCCCCATCCACATTTCTCCACCCCTCTCTCTCTCACCCCTTTAGAATGTACGCACGTCAACTCAGGCATTATTACCACACACCATATGCCATTGTTACCAAACATGCAAATTCCAATTAATAAGCATTAAATATGTACGTGCTGAACAATCGATTGCTCCTATATGTCGCTCAAGTACATGCCGTATAACCAACTACGTCGCATGGAGGCTGATGCCATGATCAAAACGTTTACTAAATGACGTATCTAGCTCCGTCATCTACATAGAATAGTGGCAAGTGTACAAATTGCAGGTTTTTACTATGTAATATACATTCTGTTGAATATTTAAAAAATAAGTTGAGTAGGTGCTGTTGTTAGGCGCCGTAGATAGCAACAGTCCAATGAGTTTAGATTCAACATATTCAAAAGGTTACCTGTATATAATAGCTATCTATAGCAAGGCATAGACCGAATGGGCAGGGCATAGAGAGAGAGAATTCGAGACATCGTAGTAAGTAAATCATCTGTCTAATATGGATAGCTACGCAGCTTGGACTGCTTACCTCCTTCAAACCGGAGCACGAACAAAGTGAACAGCACGCAACTAGCACCCGCATTCTATAATTCTACTACTTACATTTCAGTACAAGATCACTTTTAAATGTGTCCCCGAATGCTTCAGTCATACTTATAATAACTAATAACACCGGCTAATGTGTTTATGCATCTGCCGTTAGCTACCATGGACAGATTAACGCCAGTCTTGTCGAACAAATCCAGGTCCATAATCTTTATCCCATAACCAATAATATGTCCAAGATCATGTTCTGTTCTGCTCTTTCTCTCTCTCTCTCTCTCTCTCTCTCTCTCTCTCTCTCTCTCTCTCCCTACCCCCCACTCTCCCCCTCTCCCGCTCTCTTTCCCTCTATTTCTCTCTCTCTCTCTCTCGTACCCCCCCCCTCCCCCCCCTCTCTCTCTCCCTCTCCCTCTCCATCTCCCTCTCCCACTTCCCCTCCCCCTCCCTTCCCTCTGCCTCTTCCTCCCCTCTTTCTCCCTCTCCGCCTCCCCCCCCCCCTCTCCCTCTGCCTCCCCCTCTCTCCATCTCCCCCCCCCCTTCTCTCCCCTCTCTCCCCTCTCTCCCTCTCCATCTCTCTCTCTCTCTCTCTCTCTCTCTCTCTCCCTACCTCTCTCTCTCTCTCTCTCTCTCTCTCTCTCTCTCTCTCTTTCCCTTCCTCTCCCTCTCTCTCGCTCTCTCTCCATCTCTCTTTCTTTTTCACTCTCTCGTCTCCCCCTCTCTCTCTCCCCCCCCCCTCTCTCTCTCTCCCTCTCCCTCTCCCTCTCCCACTTCCCCTCCCCCTCCCTTCCCTCTGCCTCTTCCGCCCCCTCTCTCTCCCTCCACCTTCTCTCCCTTCTCCCCTCTCTCCCTCTCCATCTCTCTCTCTCCCCCACCCACTCTCTACTCCTCCCCCCCTCTCCCTCTGCCTATAAACCCCCCCTCTCTATTATTCTGATATATCTAATTATAAATATAAATTGTGTATATACGTTTAATTATATGCTGCTGTCTAATAATTGACCAGTCCCAATGTATAGAGGTTACAATAAAAAATATGTTTAAAAAATTAACTAAATACACATTTTAAATTTTGGCATTTTAGAACACTCTTCTGGGCACGGTGATTGAACATAGTGTTATTTCAAAGGCAAAGTAACGTGGTACTTTTAGTCATAATTATAACCAATGGACATGCGTTCCTGGACGGGGTGACCATATAAATGTTGTAATGGTCAAGAAAGTTTTAAATTATCGCTTAGTCAGAGTCCATTTGAAGGTCAAGTGAAGACAATTTTATGACATTGTTCTACTGGAAGAAGTGGCTCTTAATCCTGCATTGGCAATCAAATGTTAAAGTTGACACAGGATGTCTTGAAAAGATTTTAGCAAGTTTATGATCACTTTATATAGTGTAGCTATAGGATAACCTCGTCGTCGTCGTCGTCGTCGTCGTCGTCGAAACATGCTCGAATGAACATATGGTTGTACGATCCGCAAATCTGATTGATAACTTTTGTGGGTGAAAATCTTTCGCAAAAGTTTTAAAATATTACCCATCCTTAATCAATGACCCAATTTTATGCAAATTCTGACCAGAAGGACCCGATCGTGGTAGTTTGCGGAACTACCGTTCAAAATTTCCATTGTTTGATTTTTGCAGCGGCTATCTTGGATTTTCATAGCCTCTGGAATTCCTCTAGGAAAGGAAATCGAACAAATTTAAATGACTTCGTCAAAGGAACCACACGGTGTATTTCATCGAAAATTGGGTGAATGAACCCTGTGGCGATTGCTTCCAGAACCTTCATACATAATTTTGATTGGTCCATTTTTTGTGGCCATCTTGTTCTCGAAAATGGCATCTCAGGTACTACTATACAGATCAGGCTGAAACTCATTAGATGCCATCGATAACTAAGGGCGTTTGAAGTTTGTTCAAGAGAACGTGATCCGTTATAAAACATGGCTGCTATAAATTTATTGTCTGGTGGCCATATTGAATTTTTTTTACTGGTTGAATCAAGCCTAAGGTTAGATCTAATTGTGTGCTTAGTGTCCATGATTAATGTTATACTAAACACCGTTCGCACTGAATTCCAATTTTGTATATTACCTTACTGCTGAATTTATAGACCTACGGCTGTTCATATGCGACTGGATTAACTGGGTCAGTTGAGGCCATTTGGCCCTCTTGTGTACCAATTTAATGGCTGCATTTGGTCAATACTATCAAAATACTTGCTCAATGAGTGCATTTGCAGGCCAATAGAAGACTAATCATTTGAAAATTTACCAGTAAAATGACTGGCTCGGTAACCGAGCCAGTCATTCCAGTGGTAAATTCCCAAAAATTGTCTTCTATTAGCCTGCCAATGGGCATTGTAGAGGCGGGTTTTTGGCTGACTTCGACATGAAAAGGTTAATACGATTTTGACACTCGCATACATGATACAAGCACGCACAGACGCATGAACACACCGACACTAGCTTCCAGCGGTAAACAGTGATTATACTCATCAGATAGAGAGCAAATTGTGTTAGGCCTATAATTATAAACTGACTCGATACTGACATCAAACACCCTTGGCTGCAGGCTACAGGTAGATTGACCCGGTAAATCATCCGGCTCATGTAGATGACGGTATCGTTGACCCAGAGACGAGCGTCGGCCAATCACAAGCCTAATTTTGCAGAGACAAGTCCCATTTACTCGTGACGTCACAAGCGTCCACTCCTATTCTATTTTCATCAACACAAGGAGCGTGCCCTGTGTTTGCTTACATTATGATTGGACGACCAATCTGATTGGCCAGATAATCCATTTATCCGCTCAACGATCCATAAAACATCCAGAGAGAGGTTGACATCTTTTTGTATAAATCACATAAAAGTAGAAGCTATTTACCAATTTGCATCAGCATTTAGAAACGAAGAGGATCTGAACGATAAGTAAGTAAATAATAATAATACTAATAATAAGAAATAACTTCGGTAATTTTCTCACGGATGTGGGCCTACATTTATTCTATATATGTAAAGCCATTCCATGGGCCCTTCCAGCATTAGCTATGCCACGCCCATCTCTAGCTAAGCTCCTCCCACACCTCGCTCGTTTTGGGATTGATCGATCCCTGAACTCCATAACCAGCAATTTCGACTAAGAAACCTAAACAGCTAAGCTGTTGACTATATTGAAATTAATTTGACTGGGTGTTGTTGCTGGCAGCAACAGCGCCCAGTCAAATTAGTTTCAAAATATTCGACAGCATGTTTATTAAATAGGAAAGACGTACAATTCGTACAACAACGTACAGTCCGTCTTCAATTAAGCGTACGTAACGTACTTATCCACGTTACCCATGCCGTCAATGTTTATGACGTCATCATACACGCCACGTAGTTGATTATGACGGCATGTGACGTTAGATGATAGATGGATACATTGGAAAGATCAAGTAATCCTTTGCTGTCTCTTCGCAGAATTGTCAATCCACGTAAAAATGATTCACGCATCTTTTACATTCCTGGTTATTGGCGTCGCATTGTTGGCGCTCATGGCGACATCTGACGGCAAAGGTTTGCCTAAACAGAGTCCGCAATTAGCCAAGCAGTTTATCGGGCAAAAGGAACGAGTGTATAAGAGAGAAGATGAGGAGGAGGAGGAGGACGATGGGAGTGAAGAGGAAGAGGAAGAGGAAGAGGAGGACAGATCGCCTAGCGCTGGATCTCCCAGCGCTGGACCTCCTGGTTCTGGTCCTGCTTTTACTGGTAGGGAGGAGTGATATTGCCCTAATAATATCACCCACTATCTTTAATTACGCCCCGTCCATCTCCTACTAAGCTCCGCCCACTTTTTTAACGGGTCTTTGAAATCGATTTGAAATTGTGAAACTTGAATTCCCAGAATCAGAATTTCACGATAACTGCAATTGTTGAATATTGTGAGACTATTTTGACTGGGAGCTGTTGCCGTCTATGGTGCCTATAGTTCATATGCGGTCAAATTAGTTTCAAAATATTCAAAATAATGTTTATTAAATTGTCAGTCCATCAAAGACATACAATTCGTACATTTTCGTCATGAACATTTCGGGTTTCCTGAAGGAGCTACGTTATTGTTATTGTCACATCAGCTAACATGTGGCGTATTTAAATTGTGACGTCTTGTACTTGAGTGGCAGATCGGATCCCTCTATTTTCAAATATATCTTTGTGGGTTGGGGAATATGTTGTCGGAATACAGATTGATCCTATTTTCAATGAATGTCAGCGTCTGGTAGTCGAATATTTTGAAATTAATATGACTGGAAGATGTCGCTGCAATCAAAATAATTTCAAAATATTCAACATGTGAAACGGTTTTGCACATGCAAAATGCCTTTTCTCAGCTGCTTGCGCTATGCGCGAATGGATCAGAATGCAACGGAATAGCGTAGGTTGCGGATGTAAGAACACGTTTTGTATAGTTTTCCTGCTGCTGTTGTTGTTGTTGTTGGTGGTGGTGGTGGTGGTGGTGGTGGTGGTGGTGGTGGTGGTGGTTTGGTTTTATTGTCCGCTTACACCGAGATGTATTTGAGCCACAGCTATCTTCGAGGTGCTTCTCCGAAGGTTGCAACATGAAAGTTAAAACTGAAATAACAAAAAATTAGGATGTTGATTGTGCGTATTACGTGCTGCTGCCCAATGAGCTGTTGTTGGCGGGTGTAAGTGTTGTATGTTGTGTAAGAAGGGGTGGGAGGGTGTAAATTATTTCCCTTTGAGGGGAGGGGTATGGACGGCAGTCTCCAAACAAATGATTAAAACAGAAATATGGCAAAACAAATATAAAGAATTTTAAGAAATGAAACCCAAATCTCACTTGAAAATTCAAGATTGTGTTTATCCAGCGTCCATTTGCAGCCGAAGAGAAGACTATTTTTTTTGAATTTACCACTACAATGTCTGGCTTGTTTACCTAGCCAGTCATTGCAGTGGTATTTTCTAAAAAATAGTTGTCTCTAAAGTTGGCACAAGATGAGTTAAGTTCTGCATGCATACCTATGGGATCTGTAATTGTTACTTTCAGATTGTTCGCCACAATACTGGTCAGATTGGACAATAAAGACGCTCGACCCTTGCACACAAATACGTTATATACGCGTCGCTGATATTTGTATGCCGCAAGAGCGGCCTTGCAGCATGGGTAAGTAGGGGCCTACCGAAAAGCGCTATACAGTTAAAACAGTTCGAACGCCGTCAAATTTTCAATTTCATCTTCAACTTTATTCGGTAACTTCTTCAGAAGTGCACGAAAAATATACACATGAAATATACATGCAATGGCGATTGCATATAATAATAAATAATTAAATCGTGTAAGGTTTTCTTAGACAAAAATACACTTATATAAATACGTAGTAATGATTGTAGTCCTCGTATAGACGATGATGATGATGATGATGATGATAATGATGATGACGATGATGGTGATGTATGATGGCGATAATGAGGATGATGGTGGTGGTGATGATATATGATATATGATGATGATGATGATGATGATAATGAATGATGATGCTGATGATGGATGGTGATGATGGATGGCGATGCTGATGATGCTGATGATAATGATGATGATGATGATGATGATGATGAATGATTATGCTGATGATGGATGATGATGGTGGGTGACGATGATGATGATGAATGGTGAGGATGATGATGATGGATGATGACGACGACGACGATGATGATGATGATGATGAATGATGATGATGGTGATGATGATGATGGTGTTGATGGATGATCATGATGATGAAGGTGATAATGATGACGACGACGACTATGATGATGATGATGATGATGATGATGATGATGATGATGATGATGGGTAAAGACGACTACGACGACGACGACGATGATGATGATGATGATGATGCTGATGATGGCGATGATGATGGTGATGATATGGTGATGATGATGATGATGATGTTCATGGATGATGATGATGAAGGCGAGTAGTGTGATGTACTGTATAGTTACTATTCCTACTACTGCCACCACCGCCCGCTGAGACGTACATAGCTTTGTGGCCGCAATATGTATGGCCATATCTATAAGCTTTACGTGCCGGTACCCAGTATGATTGAAGCGTACCTGTCTAACAGGGCTGAATTTATGTTTCTTGGATGCACCTGTTCAATCCAGAGCTCAGGGCATCACATTTTGTCAAAATGGCCATGTAACAGCATGATGACGTTCACTGACTCCAACAACAATGGATGATTCCAGTTTATCCATCAATCATATGACGTCATAATCAACTTCGTGCCGTGTAGGATGACGGCATAATCAACTATGGCATGAATAATGTAGACACGTTCGTCACGAACGCGTAATTGATGACGGACTAAGCGTTGTTGTACGAATTGTATGGCTTTATTATTTAGTAAACATGTTGTTGAATATTATGTTGTTGAATATTTTGAAACTAATTTGAGTGGGTGTTGTTGTTAAAGACGGACTATTTCGAATCATTCATGACCTCGTGATTATGACGTCAGTATACAGGTAACTTAGTTGATTATGACGTTATACCATGGTTGGATAAACTGGAAAGGTGAATTGCTATAATTGCTTGATCATGTATCAATTTCATATTAAATCCCTCCCGTAGATATCGAGAACTCTGGTTTTATGCTTTACCCAAAGTGTCTCCTATAGTCTAGTAGACTAAGTAAAACTCGTTCAAATTGTGAAACAATTACCAAATTTGGGATTTAAGAAGTCTAAGGTATACTCTTTCATATAAAAGCAGAATACACGCGATTGGACCCATCGCGAGCCGTCATATTGCAATCAAGTAATAAAGTGCCGGGGTAATATTATAAAGTCTCATTTAAAGTAAAGTTGAATTTGAAAATTGGAAACGAAAATTTCTCGGCTTCAATTATATACAAATAATTGATTCAAGAGTCTTTAAACGTCTAAATAAATATGTATCTGTAAGATATAGTGCAGATTTAGCGCAACAACTACTAATTACACTCTACAAGACAATCAACTCATTGCCATTTTCAAATAATTCGCCCTTGCATTGCACATCGTCAGTACCTGCCCTAGCTATAGTTAACAGTCGTATACTTTGAAGTGTATGATAGTTTGTGAGTCTTTGTCGGCATACACAATGTCTAAAACGTGTAAGATGTTCGATCCTAGTGCAAGCACCTCTCAGTGTTTAGAAAGTCTGGACTCATCAAATGCAACAGCTTGGCAGCTTTGTGTTCTCTGCCAGACAGAAACAGATGAGAGATTATTTGATCCTGGACTATGTATATATAAGGGGAGTGATACGGACTGTGACTATAAATGTATTGCTGAATACCTGTATCAGTTCCACAATCTCAATTGCTTACCCATGAAAATAGATATTTTCTGAATGGACACTGGTGAAGGTATTAAGAGAATTCTTCGGACAAACAAAGCACGATGGCATAAAGCTGTAAAAATTGATAAGTAAAAGCTTCTGCGCGCTCAGAAAACAAAGGCCAAAATAGATAGTGATTTGTGTACACGTGACTTACTACGTCACACTACACATCTGTACATATAGTAATATATAGATAATTGTGTATGCGTCACAGTTATCTAGCGCGCTGATTGGTTGGTACAACGATCTCTGGTTGGTTCAGCCAGCCAGCTCTGACGTCCCAGCGAGTATAAAAGGGGGTGAAATTCGAAGATCAAGCATCGTCGGCGTGGCGGCCGACAGTCGACGACTGGCCCTAAGAGTGGGAGCTTGACGAATGGACCGGAATACCAACGGATAGATCCAGCCCATCACCTCGGTTCTTTACGGCTTTCAGTTCATCTCACTCTGGAAAGCAGTTCTCGGCTACCCACAGTTTAAATTTTGGATGCTCCCGGATGGCCATCCAGGGCCAATAACTAAACTATGAGTATGGTTCCCATTTCCGAACAACTATAAAGGAACTTTCTGTGGATGGTCCTTGTGGCCCAATATGTAACGTCTAGATAATGTAGAGTAGCGATGGTTCTTGGTGGATAACTCGCCGGATCTTTCGAACACACAGAAGTGGGGATCAAACCAACACACTGCATGTCGTGTGATTTGACTTTATAACATTTCGACCGCAGCTTAGTAGACTTTGCCCAGTGCGCCACAAGACCTATGCGACGCACCCTGCACCATCTGCTTCAATATGTACATGTACATGCATAGAACTATTATATATAGTATCCCTATCTGTTAATGGGTTATGCTTAACCGTAACACCGTCGCCAAAATGGGACCAGAGAGGGATAGGCTCCTCGAATGGGTCCTGTAAACAGGCGGCAGTGGGCCAGCAAGGGTCCGGGGCATGTACAAAATTGGTGTATAGTGCAGAGGAAATACTGAAGGTCTCCGTGTCTAATGAAGGATGAATTAACATCCTACTGTGGTACCGTCTAGTCAGCACATTGTTCGGGCTGCTGAACTTGGTAATAGTATGTGGACAATGCGTGGTACGTGGATGACAGTCCACACCCAGGGCCTTAAGTCTCTGCAAACCTTTGCAGGCCAGGCCGGGGAAAACGGTCAAAGTTCGTATACTGTTGCCAGATAGGTACGGATCAGCCCGTCAGTTGCCCCCTGAGCGTGAGCTCAGATGGTGATCGCTATCGACTGGGTCGCCGGCCGGTCATCTTGATCATGTCAGTTCGTCAACCCGTTTCTGGTTACGAGTGGTCAAGATGGCTCAATGTACAGTCAGGCCATGGCAAGCGTTCGTATTGCGAGTCATGGCCCCTGTGATCAGAGGTCATGAAAAGTGATTCTTTGGGAAGCAGGATGGTATGTGTGTGAGACGGTGTAACCTGTCACTTGCCAGATGGGTCGAGAGGTTGTGATCCCACGTGCCCGTGGGTTGGATGACCTGGCTAGTATGATCTATGCGGGGCTCTTATCTAAAATGACATCAAAGAACGATCTACACGGAGCCCTTAGCTAAAATAACGTCTAGCAGGTATCACCTCCGTGGTACGGTCCAGCTGGGCTGCGGCCCTTGCTAAGACGACCTTAGTTGGCATCCATACTGTGTCTGCTCGGGTCGGAAGTCGGCCTTGATTCTGTCCTGGATTATGTTCCCCTAACTTGGTCAGGTCTTTATCTCAGGCATATACGGAGAGGTACCTAACCAAGGCTGCATGCTGTGTGAGGAACTTGGCGTCCTTCTGGCGTGGCAGGGACAGCGAACCACACTGGGAAGGCCAAAGGGTACAAGTGAACTTTACTCACTACCGCAGAAATTATTATGATTGTTATGATGACTATCTAATTCACATTATTTTGCTGCTCTGTTTCACTGTCCTAAGTTCCTACCGTATCTACCCGGAGCCAACATGCGGAGCCCAGTCTGTGGAGACCAGCTGTGGGAATCGCATATTGAATAAATGTCCTGCCTCAAAAAACGTGTCGACTCGTGCTATAAATATGTTAGCGCCTCAATTTCAGTAGCACATAAGAGCCAGTTCCGTCAATGATTATTAGATATTCAAGTAACTATACATGATCTGTCACATCGTCATAATTTATATCCGTGAAAGATACTGATGACTAATAGGTACCATACCAGTCTTAAGACCGCAATTTGTGATTTCTATATTAACTGTCTATATTATCCTTGTTTACTGTAGGTGCCTAGCTAACCGCGCCGTATTAGGTTATTGACCTATATGTACGTACTACCTTATATAATTAAACTGTAAAAACTGTAATATTGTTTCGATTGCAATGGTTAGTTGTATATATGGCAAGTAGCCATCCAGTTCATATGTTTTGCTTATTTTATAGAAAACTTTGGACCGCAGTACGCTAGGAAATACCATACAGCAACAATATATGCACCACTTATTCCCGCCACCAACACTTTTACACTGAGGTCGCTGACCGTGCTCTATGGAGCCCGGCATGCTACCGACAAACCTTTACTATTCAGCTCGATAGGATAGGTTAAAGTGGTAAGGGACAATTTCTTCGTTAGGAGACATATAGTGTACGCCTACTTTCAGGCTGTGTGGTAATTTGTGTTGTGTAGAATTGGCTAAGTACCTATAGGGCCTCATATATATCAAGCTATTGTCTCTTTCCACGATCCACTCAGCCGCAAGGCTTCTTAATTGTTTGGATATCCCACCCGCACGTTGTACTGATCTGACTCTGGGAAACTATCGGAGGTTTTCGAGCAGTGATGGCCAAAGTGCGGGTTTACATACATCTCTCACTGTATCTTCGGATACTTAGTAGTTAGACACTTTGCCAAAGAAGGAAATAACTGTGAAAACATGTAGTTATTATTATTATTATTATTATTATTATTATTATTATTATTATTATTATTATTATTATTATTATAGTAGGATATATTATTCCCGGCCCGCAGTGCATATTGGGCATATTGAAACATAAACCTAACGCCAGGTCAATAGTTAAGGCCATGGGATTGGTGACGGATGAGACGCACATCTCCACCCAACTCATTGTAGTGTCTGGGCATGATCTTGGAATCTGCCACGCCCTCATGGGAAGGACACCCGCGGTGGATATTCGTCTCTCTACCCCCACCTTAACGATATGTCAGTTATTAAATTTGCTTGTGTACAATGTAGCCACCGTCCAGTGATGTTTTATGTGGTTATGAAGCAGGGCATCTGAATTCTCACACAAATTAGATGTGTTGTGAAGTAACATGTACGCTCGCTATCCATGGAGGTAGATGCTTTCCAAAGTACCCTAAGGGAAGCGGGGCATCTGCGCCCATGAGATAGTTATATATCTAATGATAGGTAGGAATATCAGCCACTTGCGGCCAAAACTAGTTCTTGTTTCTAAAAACTAAATGATAGGATAGGAATAGTAGAAGGCCCGCATAAATAAAGCGCCGACTACCAATACACAATCTTAGATAACATAAGATGGGGACTTGTGAATCCCTCGGGAATCGCTTGCTCCGTCTTCACATAAACCAGTATGCATCACGTTAATTATATTTCACTAGGATGGTCTTTTTCCCTAGCATTTTTATTGAACAAAAGAGTGGCCCTTTTTGCCAGCTTTTTTGCTCTGCTTCGGCATTGAAAGCATTTTCCTGTGACGGAGGCTCACGCGAGGCACTTGCCTCTCGCATAAGCGAGATATCCTGTGATGGAGGCCCGCGCGAGGCTATTACCTCTAGCAACAACAAGTAGCATCTAGGTGACCAGAGCCTGTGCGAGGCATATCCCTCTCATAACATCAGGAGTCCTTTCATCTGTATCATGAAGGTATAATAGCTTATATTAAGTTAATCAGTGCCCTCGTTGTGCGGATGCCTCCCTTGCGGGGATACCTCTGCGGATTTACGAATCCGTGTTGTACCTCCGGCGACCCCACGTGCAAAGTACATTGGCTAGCTCTACTTTATGTATTATTGTATATGCCCATACACTGTCAAACGATTTATCTTGTTTGTACTAGTCATAATGTTTATCTTTTATAACTTTCGCTCCATAATATAAACCTCCTATGGAAAGACATACCGGAGCTGGTCTACGTATTTCGCGGAGCGAAGTCCCACGGGATCCGGAACCCCGAGACTCAGAGCTAGCCAGCTCCATCGTTTGTCGTGCACGTGTGGCACGACGGGCTTGTACTTCGTACTGGAACGACCCGACGAAACCCCGCGAGCTACACAAATAATGTCTGTGCACAGTTTGAAAGAGATGTTTGTGTCTGTCCCTCTACTCTGAAAAGGATGTCTTCACTGTTGGAGCAGTCGATAATATCGACCATAATCCATCGGCAAGGAACGCTATGGACTCATTTCATGGAACTTCTATATCCCTGATTCAGTTCCCATGTCAGGAAAATCCTGGAACTGAACAACTTAGCCACCAGAAAGCATTATCTCCACTACCAGCTGAATATTCAGAAGTGATTCCTGTGGAACTATCAACAAAAGATCTTATTGCACCTGTAACAGAGGGGCACGTTACAGCACAGCCTACTGTATTAGCCACATCTAAAGAAGGGGAATATGTATGGCTGAATGTCATGGCTGAAAACATGCTTAAAAAGGAGACATTAAACCCCGGAGACCTTGTGTCATGGGCAGCATACCATGCCAAGAGGCAGCCAGGATAACATTTCATTCCATACCACTTGATGAATTATGGATCGCTTTTGGTGTGAAGAAAAATTATAAAGTGATACCAGCCCATACCATTGCAACCACACTTGGGGAGCAGAAGGCTAGAGCATTGCCATTCTTCCATGCCCTCAGTGGCTGTGATACCTCATCCTCCTTCAGCAGCATAGGGAAGAACACGGATTGGGACACATGGCCTCATTTCCTGAAATCACGGAAGTATTTGCCAAGCTGTCAGCCTCACCCGTTACAATATCTAATGACATAATTGGCATGAGTCAACGTTTTGTCATTCTACTCTATGACAGAACTAGCGAGGGCAACCAGGTAAACCAGGCAAGAAAACTCCTATTTGCAAAGGGAAGGCAGCTAGATCACATACCTCCAACTAAGGCTGCACTTACTGAGCATATCAGAAGATCGGCATATCAAGGAGGGCACTGTTGGGGACATGCACTCAAGGCTCAGCAGCAGTTACCAAACCCATGTTTAATGGGGATGGACAAAGAATTAATCAAATGTGGCTGGTAAAAAGCTTGTAAGCCCGCTTGTAAATGCATTAATTCTCCCCTTTTATGCACTGAACTGTGCACTTGTGGTGGCTCATGCTATAAATAGAGTGGTATTAATACACAACGAGTGCACAGATCAATTGAAATATGTGATCCCGTCAAGGAAATTCAAAATATAACAATTTCGTTGTAAATCCTGCTTTTTGCTTGTGCCATATAGAATATTGATATAAGGAAATAAGCTATGTATTCGTAAATAATCGCATCAGCTTCTTTGGATAGTAATACATATAAAAAGTCACCTTATGCATCTATATATGTGTCCTAGAAGGTAGCCTATTATATAAATAAGTTTCTAAAGTAGCCATGATGAAATTCAAAATGGCGGCCAGAATATGTGACTGAGCATGTGTGTCCTGCTCATATTGGATAGAGCATACAAAAACCTATATGTAAGCCAATTGTCATGCTTGTTTCACATTTTGAACGATTTTTGACAGTTTTCAACTTACCCTACTAGACTCCTATAAAACATGTTTGATAACAGTATTTAACCTGCAATTTATTATTGAGTTTTAAACCAAATGTATAGAAACTGGCAGCTATCTAGTACATATTGAACCCTGTGCAGGCCACGAAACGTACACATTCCTGCGGTCCGGGTCAACCACGTTTTACTGAGGGGCAATACAATTTTAACACACCTCTTGCCCCGGGGGGTCAACCTAGATAATGTGTTATTTTCAGGACCTGTATGTTTAGTGAGTATTTATTTTATTCAGTCTGAACACCAAAATCTGTTCAAAAGAATTTTAATTTTCTCATAGAAAATGTTAATTTGCAGAAAAAGAGAAGACTGATTTTGAAAATATACCGCTGGAATGACTGGCGCGGTGATCAAGCCAGTTATTCCAGTGGTAAAATTTCAAGAATAGTCTTCTCTTGGTCTGCAAATGGAAATTTCTGAAGACCATTGTAGAAGCCGTTTTTACTGATATGAGGGATTCTGAGGTCATATAATGGTTGGCTTGGTATTTACAATGATTCTATAGTCTGTGTAGCCTATAACAATACATATTTTCAACATAATCTACAAAAAATGGGGCAACCTGGAAGTCCAGTGGGCAGCCTAATTAAAATTGCATACTTGCCCCTGGGGGCAACACAATAATTTTCAAATTTTCGAGCCCTGCTATGGTGTCAATGTGTCAAGAGTATTTCCCGGCAAACAAAATATTCCAGGTTTCACACCTTTACCGATGGTATTTCGTTTCTATTTAGCCTCAATCGTACATTTTAAAATCGTTAATACACCGTTATTAATGGATACGCCTTGACAGGGATATTCTATGCGTCACTTTTGACATCATTACAGAGGACGGTTGTCGATGCATAGCTGTGATGGTGCACTCCACCCGTAAACTAATTTTTAAATTGCTAGGCTACTATTCCATTGTCCATGACCGGATCTTGATAAAACCTGAGGTGACCTTCTACTGGTAACTATTTACCTCATATCGGAGCCGATTTTCGATTCACCTCATTATGGGGTAAAGAATGGCGCCCCGCCCTTACATTTTTAAATCTTTATAGAATTTCTGGCACGTTCCGGATCCTAGCTAACGTACGGGCGTTTTCCAGTTTCTACACTCCCCGCGCTTTCTTTCTGAACTTCGTGGTAGTTGTGGGAAAAAGTTAAATTTATGAAATTCATAATGCCAAAATTAAAGGGTTGCTTAAATATGCATATTAAATAGCAGAATGTCTGAAAATAAAATTGTTAAACTTGTATACATTTAGAGCCATACATTATGTGCCTAAATTTAATGAAACGAAAGAAATGGCTTCATTCCTTAAGAACTAATACAAAATTTTAGTTGTGAAT
This sequence comes from Chaetoderma sp. LZ-2023a, assembly GCA_034401795.1. Lineage (NCBI taxonomy): Eukaryota > Metazoa > Mollusca > Caudofoveata > Chaetodermatida > Chaetodermatidae > Chaetoderma > Chaetoderma sp. LZ-2023a. The sequence goes on from CM067367.1 coordinate 23,681,633, forward strand.
TTGAATTAGGGGCTCGTGTCAAAAATTGTTTTAATTTATATGGAATAAAATCATCATATGCCACATATGGGTTCCTTTCATTACATCTAGGCACACAATTGAAGTCTACAAAGAAGACACTTTTAACAATTATACTGTTCTGCATACTGCTGTGAATATGGCCCTTTAATGTGTAATTTATCGATATTAAAATTTCAGAAAATATTTATTAAAACTTCGTCATACGACTGAACAATCTCTGTTTTGCTCGATAAAATCCTGAGAAATGTGCACTGTCAAATCAATGCTGTATGCGTGATTTATGGATATTCAACTCTTTAATGACTACATTGAATCAAAAAATTCAAATTATTCACGTATTGAATGTCCATTTGCGGGTCAAGAGTATACTATTTTTTTAAATTTACCACTGGAATGACTGGCTCGGCTATCGAGCCAGTCATTCTAGTGGTAAATTTTCAAAAATCGTCTTCTCTTGATCTACAAAGACATTTCATAAGACCACTACATATGCCGGTGTTGGCCTGATTCGTTAAGAAAAGGTTAAAACATAAAAAATATAGGCTATAGCAGAATTTATATAAAGAAAGGTTTTGTTAATTGATGAAACACTTTATCATCGTTTTCAATAATTCGGTCGCATATTTCGAGTATCTCCTAGAGGCAAACAATTGACTATACCAGAAAAATACACACAAATTAACATTAGTGAGAAAAGAAGACGATTATTGGCCAGAAGCAAACAGCCTATCAAGGCCTCCCAAATGTGTGACGCTTTGCTATTTATAAACATAACGTTTGATGTATTTGTTGGTAAATGTCGGTAGCCATTATTTCTATTGTATGGTATGGACTCGCGTCTTGTTGTATGTCAATCGTTCCCGAGGCGCTATATTGACCAACATGGGCAGACTAGAGCGGCCGGTAGTGTGTAGAATATATCTCGTTTATCAACAACAACGATAATAGGACCACTACTACTACCTCTACGACGGCGACGAAGATGACGACGAAGACGACGACAACGAGAGCAATCTGCGATTGCAAACCCACGCTAGAATCAAAATATTGAAACTTATATGACATGAAATCAGGCTTCATACACGTAAGATAAGTGTGTCTTTTTGATCAGTGAGAGCTGATGTTTGTGCAGTTAAAAGAGTTCTAACGCAACACAATGGCCGAGTGTACACTTGGCCATTGCGGTGCTTTGGACTCCTTTAACTGACCCTAGTAAAGTAGCTACTCGCGGTTATTCCTCTCCCATAGCGGCAATGATGGTGGAGCGTTTGGCCCCGCCAATGGTTTAGCACTCTTTGAACAATGACGTCATACAATCTCATTTTTAAGATAATGGACGACTCCAGTTTTAGCCCATCTTTAGCTAAGCTCCACCCACGATTTACTCATATTGGGATCGATCGATCCCTGCACTCCCTGAATTTCAACTTCCACAGAACTATACGGGTAAGTTGTGGAATATTCTGAAACTAATTTGACTGGATGCAGCTGATGCGTGTTGAATTAGTTTCAAAATATTAAACTTAATGTTTATTAAATAGAAAGGCCATACAATTCGTACATTCTGACGGACGCTTAAGCTTTTAAGACAGAGTAAAATTAGGTCCGTCATGGTTATGACGTCATATGATTGATCGATATACTGGATTCCTCTATTCGGCCTGTAAGATGTTGAATATTATTATGCTAATTTGACAGGAATCTGTTGCTGGCATAGATACACTTCCAATCAAATTAGGTTCCAAACACTCAAAGGTCTCATTCTTGCACTGTAGATGACATTTCGTATTTAGCATTTAGCCACGACTTTATATTTGAAGCTAATCAGATCTAAGCCAACATATCCCAGCGTGCAGCTCTTGCTGTTCACGAATGACAGGGGCAAATTGTGTTTACAATTTCAGCATGCGAACCAGTAGGCCCAGTATCAATTGAGGTCACAGATACAGGAGTCATTGAAGCACCAGCTAGGTAACTACCTCTACCGTCACCACCATCACCACCAACACGAATGTCACCGCCACCACCACCGACACTACCGACACCACCACGACCACCGCCGCCGCCACTATCGCTGCTTCTGCCACCGCTAGTATACTACTACTACTACTACTACTACTACTACTACTACTACTACTACTACTACTACTACTACTACTACTACTACTACTACTACTACTACTACTACTACAACTACTACTACTACTACTACTACTACTACTACTACTACTACTACTACTACTACTACTGCTACTACTACTACTACTACTACTACTACTACTACTGCCACCACTTGCGAGTGGCTACTGGCTAGTGATCAAGCTGGAGGGATCTCAGAAAATGCAAATGTAAAAATATCTGGAATGTACACCATCACCGCGTCCCGGTGGTACGTGGTGGTTGGGGCGTTGAGGTGGGGGTTAAGGGGTGGGGTGGGTGGTGTGGGTGAGGTGGGGGGGGGCGGCGGCGGGAGGGTAACACGGGCCCAAGAACGGATCCTAAGGAAGACAATGAGAGCAGTATTACAACAGACAAAACTCGCTAACAATAGAATAAATTAATATAAGTCAAGTTTGCCGACCTCAGGACTCGCCTGCTACTCATACCATTGCTTAGAATACATCAATATTAACCCATCCTGTTTCAACGCACGTGAAACGGCTAAGGTGTCGCTTGTCTGGAATTTAAAGGCTGAACGTATTTCTCTAATTAGGACACTTCCCGCTTCTGTCGACATGACATAAAATAATGTTCTGGTGTTGTCACTCGTAAGTGACGTTTGAGACGTCAATCAAACGTCACCCCGGAAATCAGTATTTGAACGATCTAAGGACCTGTAATTACCCGTAGTCAGGAGACTATCAGCGGGAGGGATAGGTCGCACGAGCGGAGGAGTTTAACTCTGGATGCTGGTTTAGTAGTAGGCTAGCCATCTCCCAAATGCTAGGCGGAAGCTGTCACAGAAGTATGATTGATGCTGTCCCAGATGACGAAGGAGCTGCATCCTAGTGGCAGTGCGTCGTCAACGACAGGGTGCATAGAACTAATGCTTGACAATAATAAGAAATACATAATTGTAAGTGCCTAGTGATCTGGTAGGAGTGATCTCAGAAATGTAAGGGTAACAATAACTGAAATGTACACCATCAATTCCAGTTGTTTTGTTGTTGGTGAGGCGGCTGGTTGAAAGCTAGTCAGGTGAACGGGGATCTTTGTTCTCTGGATGGTGGTCTGGTGGTAGAGTACTCGCCTCCCAAATGCTAGGCGAAAGGTGCCACTTAATTGCCAGGGTCGAACCCCACTCACGTCTAAACTTGAAAAGAGAAGGTAAAATTGCATTCCAGATGAGTACTCGGTTCCCAAACGCTAGGAGAATAGGTGCCATAGAAGTGGCTGGGTTCGAACCCCGCTCAGGTCGAAAATTGACAAATGTAAAAATTACATTCCAATGATGACTATGCTGTGTCCTAGTGCCAGTGCGTCATCAATGACAGAGTTCCTAGAACTAATGCTTCATAATAGTAAAAACTACTACCACTACTACTACTACTACTACTACTACTACTACTACTACTACTACTACTACTACTACTACTACTACTACTACTACTACTACTACAACTACTACTACTACTACTACTACTACTACTACTACTACTACTACCTGTTACGTGCAGTAAATCAATTCTACTAAAGCTTATCACTACACAAATGGACCTTTCCGGTTTTAGCTATGCCTACCCATCTCTAGCTTAGCTCCACCCACGCTTCGCCAGTGTTGGGTTCAATCGATCTCTGAACTGCGCGACTATCAATTTCCAAAAAACTATAGCAGCCTTAGCACCCACTCAAATTAGTTTCAAAATATTCATCATCATGTTTAATAACTAGTTAAGACATTCAATTCGTACAAACACGCCTAGTCCGCCATCAAGCACGCGTTAGTGATAAACTTAACTACGTCATTCATAACGTCAGCGAGGGTGTCCCATCCTACACGTCACGTAGTTGATTATGACGTCATATGAGTGATGATTACATTGAAAAGTTTCATTAGATGGAACAGCGCACAAGCTGGGAACAATGCAATGCACTTTTATTTTATAACCTGTATCCCATACGAACATGCTTTTACTAAAACCGAGAAACGTTAGTTCAGAACGACTTATTGATTATTATTTGCATTAGGCATGCACATTACCTAAGTAACTTACCTGTTTGAATAAGCAATACTATGTAGTCATAAGTGGCCATAGCATCATTTCCAACAAGGTGTTGCATACATACTATAGGGGCCACAGTTGGGCCACACTGTGGCCGTGACCAGTATATTGTGCATGCAATTTTATAGCTTGGTGGTTCGGGCCATTCGCCAATGCGTGCAGCCACACTGCATGGCGTGAGATGGCATGTGCAACCGCAGTCACGGTGGCTGCACGTACAGATGCATGGCCAGTACCACCAAGCCATAAGATCACTTTCAATAGGGCATTGCATACATAGTATAGTGGCCGCAGCGTTGCCACAAGAGCAACTTGGAAGTGATCTTATGGCTTGATGTTTCTTGCCATTTATCCGTGTGTGTAATCAAAGCGCAACCGAAGCCACAATGGCTGCACGTATTGACGAATGGTCACAACCACCAAGCCATAAGTTCACTTCACATATGGTTTTGCATACATAGCATTGCGGCTGCAGTGCCATATTGGAAGTAATCTTATGGTGTAATGGTTGCAACCATACGTCCATGGTTACCCACAATGATTAGTTTCTGACAGATATATTCCTGTCTACAGTGACACATAACTCTAAATCTGTGTTTAAACCTTACTAGTTTTTTTTACTATCAAACTACTATGTTGCACAAAAGTCGCAAAAATAGCTGTTTACCGCATAAAATATTAAAGTTCATGATTTATACATTATAATTCGCAATCATCCCACAGGATGCACTAGTACAATGTGTCAGGATCATATTAAAACAAGGTTCTTGGACAACATTTAAATGTTGAGCTAACACAATCTCGCTAAATTTGCACGATACCCACACAATACGGAAGTACCGGTGCTTCAGGACACTGAGCAAACTGGAAAAGATCATGTTAAAAACTGTGAAAATTTGTTGTTGTTTTTTTTGTTCTTGCCATTTCTCCTGCTATCGCTTGGCACTGCGATGCGGGGAGGGGTGGGACGGGGTGGGGTGTGGAGGGGCTTCGCAAGCGAGCTATTAAACTAGTATCGGCGCGTGGGTAACAGCACCAGCAACCGCGGTAGTAGTCGTAGTAGTAGGAGTAGTAGTAGTAGTAGTAGTAGTAGAAATAGTAGTAGTAGTAGTAGTAGTAGTAGTAGTAGTAGTAGTAATAGTAGTAGTGGTAGTAGTAGTAGTCGAAGTGAACGCACGCGTTTATTTAGCTCTGCAATTGCTGCCCGAATTTGCTAGTTTCTAGCGCGATTTTGTAGATAAATTTTATACATATATTTCGTATTAGTATTTCCTTTCAAACTTTATATTTAATTTGTAAATTCTTGTCTTGGTTGGAGCGCATTTTGTGTCTCTATTTTCTAAAGGCATTCCTCTTAGCTGGCGGTTTTCGCCATTTAATAGGGCTCCTCTTACTGTGGTCAATGCAATACATTTCTCCCCGCGCCGGTCTGCTATTTCTATAGATCGTAGGCTAGCGCATTGTATTTGGCAAGATCGCTTGAGTGAGTGGATTTAATTCCTTTGTCATTTGTAAGCACAAGCCTAGTTCTTTAACTATATTACTCCTTATAGTCAGTTGGCTGTCCCCGGTCAACTCGAACAGACTAACAAATATATGACTTGACTATTTAATCATATATTTGTTAGCATACTTTAATCGGCTAGGGGTTAGTGAACCACTCAGAAAGTGGTTCAAACTAACAAATATACGACTGTACTCTCTATTCGTATATTTGTTGGTAGACGTCAGGGTTTCAAAAGGGGACACTATTTATTTAGTGTTTAGCTCTTTCCCCGACGTCTTGGTGTTATATATTTGTATTATATATTGTAGTAGTATGGGGTTCCTCTTTTTATAAAACACCATGGCAACCTCATATAAGCGTACCCTGAGTCTTAAAATCGCGACAAAGGCTTGGGGTATTTCGGCAATTGAGGTGTATCATGGGTTGAAGGATGTAGTTGGGGCAGGGCCACGGGTCCTTCAAGGTCTCGTTAATGTTTCCAAATCTGTATGGAATGTCACCGTAGTTAATGAAAGTGTGAAGGAAAAGTTGCTCGACGAGGTCCTGGTCGTGAAGGGTGAGGTGTGTAATGTGGAGGAAATAGATTCTGATCGTCTATTAGTCAAGATGAAGGTTCCATTAGAGATCCCAGATGAACGGGTTATAACTGAATTGATTAAGTATGGCAAAGTGGACAAAGTAGAACACGAGACCTATCCATTTGATCGAACCTTAGAAAATGGCATCAGAAGAATTTGGTTTGAAAAGGTAGAACAACCTCTCCCAAGCAAGGTCACCATAGATGGTCGATTTATCTTGCCATTATGGTACAGGGGGCAAATCAAAGAGTGTAGAATCTGCTTAAGCACAGAACATCTTGCAACAGATTGCCCTAACAAAAACAAATGTCTAGTTTGTGGATCATCTGATCATTTTAAGTGGCGATGCCCGCAGAACAAATATGTCAAAAAGGGTGCTGATAAAAGTGCAGAGCAAGTTGTCTCTAAAGAGAATGTCATAGAACCGGTAGCTGCTGAGATTGTAGCGGAAATTCATACTAATGGGAAGCACGCTGCTAAGGAAAATGTCATCGAACCAGTAGTTGCTGAGATTGTAGCTGAAGTCCTTGTTAATGAGAAGCATGGGGAAAAAACTAAGAATCCAATCGCTGTAGTTGCAGGCGATGAAATAGAGGTTCTAGATGAGGGGCTAAGTCTTGCTCCAGTAACAAGTCAATCCAAGTTTGATGACAGAGAGGCTAATTCCACACAAGTTGAAGATGATGATCAATACCCTCTGGAAGAGAGTTTTAATTTAGGACAAGTAAAATTCAGGTCGCAAGATACTGAAACTAACTTTGATTTTCCACTGAGTACACTCAATCTAGACGATTTAAATAATATAGAGAAAGTAATTGGTGTCTCGGATCGATTGAGTGGAACAAAGCGACAGAAAGATGGAGAGAGTTCTGAATCAGAAATAGAGGAAAGTGATATAGAAGACGATAATATGTCAGTCGCTGAATCTGATATATCCATTCAAACACAGAGTTCTAAATCACCTGATGAAATGGTCATGTACAGGTCAGAGGCAGGAGAGGTGTTAGTTCCATATGTGACGGCAAATGGTGTTAAATATAGGCATCTGCGTCATGATTCAGATATATTAAAATATAAGCATTTGGAAAAAGTTGAGCTAAGTAATGCAGCGTTTGTGAGTAAAATAGGTAAATGGTCTAAGAGAGGGTCGAAAAAACCAAAATCTAGTTAGCTTAATAATGGCGGTTTTACACAGCATTTTATTACCTTTTATGCTAATTTGCACACTCAATTGTAGAGGCTTAAATAGTGACATAAAGCAACGTCACTTACTAGAGACTCTGAAAAATGAGCAGATTGACATTGCTTTGATACAGGAAACAAAAATTCAGAAGTCAGAATTATACGATAATTTAGAAAAGATTTCTGGATCCAGAATATTTTATTCGTTATCTCAAGATAATAGTGCAGGCGTAGCAATTGTTATACTCCCTCGTTGTTCAGCCTATGTAAATATAATCTCTTCAGTATCAGGTGCAAATGGTCGCTGGGTGAGAGTCACGCTAGATATACAACAAACACGTATCACGTTGCTGTGTATATATGCACCTACATCTCATCAACTACGTCGTAATTTTTTTAAGGAGATGTCTAAAACAGCACTAGATAACATCACTGAAAACTTAGTAATGGGTGGTGACTTTAATTGTGTCTTAGACAAAGAAAATGACAGGAATGCAACTTCAACTTATACTGATACATCACATAGACTCTTAAAAGAAATATGTGATAATGAAAATTTAGTGGACACCTATAGAATATCAAAACCTCATGGTAAAGATCTTACATGTTTTTCGGTAGATGGTAAAGTTGGTTCAAGGATCGACAGAATTTATGTGAATAGTTTGTTAACAGGGTACTGGAGAGATGTTAATATTAAGCCAGTTGCATTCTCCGATCATAACATGGTTTGTGTAACCTTTGCCAATGCTGACTGGGTAACAAAAGGGGTCGGGTTTTGGAAATTAAACACAACACTGTTGGGAGAAGAATTTTATAAGAATAATATAGAGAGTTGTTGGCAACATTGGATTAATAGGAAAGCATCATATAAGAGCACATTGCAATGGTGGGAGGATGTTAAACTGGATTTAAAGTATGTTTCCCGAAAGTATGCTATTAGAAAAGCACAGGAAATACGCAAACGCAAGAAAACACTTCATCGATCACTGATGAAAATTAATGCTAAAGTAAATAATGGTGAAGAGAATTATTATGAATTACTGGTTAAAATTAAAAGTAAAATAAGAGATATAGAACACTATGAGTTTGAGGGTGCAAAAATTAGAGCAAGAGCCCAGATGCACGCAGAAGGGGAAAAGCCAACCCGATATTTTTGCGCATTAGAAAAAGCACGGGCAATAGATAAGGTGATGTGCTCATTAAACATGCCGGATGGTTCAACCGTCTTTACCAACAATGAAATGAGTACTATTGTATGCAATTACTATGAGTCATTGTACAAGTCAGAGGGAATTGATGAAGATGCAAAATTGGATTTGTTAGCAAATATAGACAAAAAGGTGTCAGACACAGGCAGTGAATTTTGTGATCAACCCTTAACACTAGAAGATTTAACTAAATTCCTTAAAGGTATGAAACTAGAAAAATCACCGGGGTGTGATGGCCTTCCAGTTGAATTTTACCAAACGTTTTGGCACCTTGTAGGTCCAATAATGGAAGAATTAGGCACAGAAATATTTGAGAAAGGCCATTTACCACCAACTATGGCTAGGGCATACGTAAGGCTAATATATAAAGGAAATGACAGACGTCTAATTCAGAACTACAGACCACTTTCTCTACTATGTGTAGACTACAAAATAATATCCAGAGCACTAACATTGAAACTAGGTAGTGTTTTAGGAGAAATCATTGGAACAGAGCAGACATGTGCTGTACCCAGGAGGACAATTCTAACCAATACCATGGTAATAAGAGACCTTATACAATTGGTTGAGAAGGATAGCATCCCTTCAGCTGTGATTGCCTTGGACAATGAAAAGGCATTTGACCGTGTGGAATGGGATTTTCTTTTTAATTCTTTGCAATCGTTTGGGTTAGGCTCCAACTTTATTAAATGGGTAAAGATTTTATATACGGATATCAAGAGTAGCTATTTAGTGAACAATCAATTATCCAGAGAAATTGTCTTAGAACGTGGGGTTAGACAGGGGTGTTCCCTATCGCCATTATTATTTGTTATTGTGATGGAATCACTTGGCATAGCATTGAGGCAAAATAATAACTTTCAAGGCATATGTATTCGTGGCATAGAAAGACCACTTAAGCTGTCACAATATGCTGATGACACAACTGTGTTTACCAGTTCAAACAATGATTTTGCAATTTTAGACCACGTACTAGAAAAGTTCCAAAATGCATCTGGTTTGAAAATCAATAAAGGAAAATCCAAAGGATTATTTCTGGGGCCATGGAAAGAGCGGAATGACCAGCCACTTGAAATCAATTGGTCTAATGATACCATTAAGATTTTAGGCATCTATTTTGGCAAGAAACCGAATACAATACAAAATTGGAATGAACGAGTATCTAAGCTTAAGAGAATATTAGCAAATTGGAAGCGTCGTCGTCTTTCAATCTTTCGTAGAGTGTTTGTTGTCAACAACTTGGCATTATCTGGGCTATGGTATACAGCATATGTTGTACACATGCCAAAACATGTAGAAAAGGAGGTTAATGAGTTGATATTGTCATTCATATGGGAAGAAAAGAATCATTTAGTTTCCCATCGTGTTCTCAATAATGCTACGTTAGAAGGAGGACTTGATTTAATTGATATTAAAGTGAAATGTGTTTCTTTAAGGTTAAAATTTTTGGATGATCTTATTACATCAGATGAGACGTGGGCATGTGTTTCACGAGCTCTCATGGAGAGAATTGTAGAACCATTTCTGGCGGAGCATGTTTTTACCTCAAAGAAGCCACCGCCGAATAGCCAAATGATACCAGATGTGTTTAAAGATCAAGTTAAGGGGTTAGAAATATTTGACAGATACATGCCTCCACCTACGTGCTGGAAGGAAGTACTAGAACAGCAATTGTGGGGCAATAGTAATATATGTTATAACAATGCAGTACTTTATCTACCGTCCTTTGCAAAATATGGCATTCAACATTTATCCGATATGATACACCCTCAAACACGTAGATGGATTTCAATGCAAGACGTAGCTAGAAAAACACAAATGAGGCATATAGATGTCCAGCGGTTGCTAAATAAAATAAAACATGCTGTACCAATTGAATGGTTTCGTCTGCCAAATGTAAATAATAATAGTTTGACTCCACAACCCGCATTAGTTCTTGATGATGAGATGTTAAAATACAAGATGAGATCCAAGGAATGGTACCATATTATGAGACGAAAACAAGTAACACCTCCCATAGCAATTAGGAGATGGGATGTCTCAAGCTATAAACCATCCAGTTGGAAAAATGTATGGAAAATCTTACATTCTCCATCCATACCAAATATGGCTCGTGATTTATTGTGGCGATTACTACATCGACGGCTATGGGTGGGACACTTGACATACAAGTGCAATATTACGACTTCTGATAGGTGTTACTTATGTCAAACAGACGAGGAAACAATCGAGCATTTATTTGCGGAATGTCCAATATCGTCACAATTTTGGGACTATATCAGCCAAATCTTGGCAAAATTTGGAGCGAAGCCCATTGTTCTAGACACGCATGTAGTCTTATTTAGAGAATTTGGATCAAGCGGTGTAAATATCATAAAGTCTGAAAGGACTATTTTAATAACAATACTAACCATAGGTGTTTGGGCCATTTGGAAACATCGGTGTGCACAGACGAAAAATCCATCTATGGGCAATCACAATAGAGCAATAAAGGCAATATTTCGTTCATTGCTGCTGAATCATATTCCTTGCGAATATTTTAGATTAAAGCAGCATGGTAAAGAAAAAGTATTCAAGGACATATGGTGCAAAACAAACATAGTTTCAATAGAGTTGGGAGCTGTAAAAATAAATGAGCCTGCACTAGCTTAAATCATTTAATTACTACAGCTGATTTATCTGTGTCTTTTAATTAATCTGTAATTCATTTTAGTCTGCACTTTGATATTGTTATGTTTAATAATTCATGTTAAGAAATAAACAGACTGGGGTAATTTAATAATCAATCGATAAAGTAATTTGCCATTGAATTATAAAATTGTCCCAGGTAATTTTAGGAATTTGCACAGAGTTTTATAGGGTTATTTGTTCCAGGGTAATTTACAAAACCTTACAACAAAGTAAATCAAAAATGGAAACAAGAGCGCCATCTATTTCCATCTATTTTTCTGTAATTTTCCTGCTGACTATATATGTTATGCTACCCGAATGCTACTACGCCCGCTGATCTTTAAGACTCAGCCCACTGGCGTCAATGATTGACTTATTTGTCATTGATTGACGAGTCACTTTTCATTTGTTGAATAGTTGCACTCGCCACACGGGACTACTACCACACATGGATTGAATGGTAATTTACAAAACCTTACAATAAAGTAAATTGAAAATGTAAACAAGAGGGTCATCAATTTTTCTGGAATTTTTATGCCGACTATATGTATTATACTACCCAAATGCTACTACGCCCGCTGATCTTTAGAGAATCAGCCCACTGGCGTCAATGATTGACTTATTTGTTATAGATTGACGAGGCACTTTTCATTTGTTGGATAGTTGCACTCGCCCCACGGGTCTACTACTACACCTGGGTTGAATAGTAATGCCTTTGTTAAGTTTTGTTTTGCTATCGGAGCTTTATCAGCATATTGTTTTGTATCTATACTTTTTAAGCCATATGTATTTATAGATTGTATTAATGCTCATTATTTATCATTGTTTTGGTGTAATATTAATCAAGATTACTAGTTCACCAGGTTTTTTTCTGGGGGTTTGCAAGCCTTTTTAAAGGAGTTCCTCCGTGAAGTGTGTCCGACTGCGTCAGCGTCGGTTTTTCAAAAAAAAAAAAAAAAAGTAGTAGTAGTAGTAGTAGTAGTAGTAGTCGTAGTAGTAGTAATAGTAGTAGTAGTAGTAGTAGTAGTGGTAGTAGTAGTAATAGTAGTAGTAGTAGTGGTAGTAGTAGTAGTAGTAGTAGTAGTAGTAGTAGTAGTAGTAGTAGTAGTAGTAGTAGTAGTAGTAGTAGTTGTGCTTAAAACATAGCCTATTTCTTTCTGAAATTCTTTTTGTAACGTGTATTTGTATATGCTTTATGGAATCGTGCTATTATATCATCAAGCATTTCGAATAGCAACACCGCAGGTTACTATTATATTGGTTACTATCGTTTTCTATTTCACCCACATGCGGCATTTCCCCAGTGAATAAAAACATGTGGTGGAGAAACTGAATTATATACCGTCACCTAATCCAATCAGATAAGCGAACTAGGTCATGTGACATGACAGATTGGAAATAAAGAATGTTGAGCAATGATATACAGTCATACTGGCTTAACCCATATTGTGCCATTTTAACCATTTAATGGTCAAGCTAACTTAAACCAGACTCCATGCTGGTCTTGTTCAATGTCCATTTGCCGGTCAAGAAAATACAATTTTGAAAATTTACCACTGGAATGACTGGCTCGGTTACCGAGTCAGTCAATGCAGTGGTGAATTTTCAAAAATAATTATCTTTTTACCCTTTAAACGGACACTGACTAAAATACAAAATTTGGAGTTTCTTGATCGCTAACCCGTTAATAGTCAAGCCGGACAAAATGTTACGTATCGATTTCGAGGCCAACACAGGCTATTTTTGTAAATTCCACTCGCAAATTTATAAAATAGTCCTAGTTTTAAGACGTCTCGGCCATTAAAGAATTGATTGGTATAAGTGGCGTTGGGAGCGCGTTGGTGCGCTGTTGATACAAGAGGGGTCGCATGTGATGTGATGAGACTCAATGGTTCACTTACAGAATCAGAAACAAGCGTGATGTTGAATGGTGCCCAGAGGAGGAATGGACAGTTTATGGACGAGAAGACGGGTGTGTGGCACTTAGGAATGCAACTTGGTACAAGTGTCTTGAGTAAGTAAAATACACTAACAGCTAATAACATGACCGCTACTCTGCTGCCGTATTGCAGCATAACCTATACAATGGCTATTTGTGTCTCTCCTTCCTCTGGCCTAGTACTGATCAACGACGACGTCTACGACACGACCACGACCACGGCCACGGCCACGGCCACGGCCACGGCCATGGCCACTACCACGACAACGACCACGGCCATGATGACCGCCACGATTACGACGACGACGATGACGCCGACGACGATTACGACGGCGACAACTGCTACTGCTACTACTGCTGCTGTTGCTACTGCTACTGCTACTGCTGCTGATAACTCTACTGCTGCTGCTGCTACTACTACTACTACTCCTACTACTACTACTACTACTACTACTACTACTACTACTACTACTACTACTACTACTACTACTACTACTACTACTCACACTACCACTATCACTACCTTACTACTACTACTACTACTACTACTACTACTACTACTACTACTACTACTACTACTACTACTACTACTACTACTACTTTTTTTTTTTGATGACACGATCAATAGATCGTGCGGAAAACCTTTAATATCCAAAACTATATAAAAGGCTGACAAAACTATACAATACACTAACACTAAACGGACATCAAAGAAAAAAAAATTAAAAAAATTCGCCAGTCTTTCCATCATACATAATATAATTCAAAATATATACACAATAAACATATATACTACCGTAATACAATAAACGAATTGCATACATTATTATGACAAGTTTCTATATAGGCCCGGGTAATTGATTTTGTAGCAGACAAAACGCGAGTATTTAAACACAAACGTTTTGTCAGCAGTACAGCGAACAATAGCAAGTATCACCGCTGCAAATTAATCTTTCTCTTTACTTAGCGAGAACGTTTCTGAAAATGCCCGTGATCGCTTGCGGCCTGGGTAAGCAATAGCAAACACCGCTGCTATTTGAAAAAAAAAGATCTGTATCATAAAGATACGGATTCCAATATTACCCCGGATCGTTTGTAAATCAAACAATACAATGCTCTTAAAATAATACTGGCCAGTAAAAACAACACCCGAAACCATAGGAAGCAGCAGTAAGATAAGGCAGCAACCGCCTCCAATCAAGGGATGCCCGTATTTAAGCGTTAATATATATATATATATATATATTTATATATATATATATATATATATATATATATATATATATATATATATATATATATATATATATATATATATATATATATATATATATATATTAAAAATCTAATCTTAAAAATATTACACAAAATGATACAAATGGGGTTTAAAACATTAAATTATCTTTATACTCGACAAACTAGGCAGCATTTTAATCATGGTGACATTTTAAAACCATTCTATGGCGAAGCAGACCCCCCCCCCCCCCCCCCCCCGGTCTTTTCAGTGGTATTGAGGAATGCTAATTCCAATTTTTAGGGCAAGGGAAGACCATTTTTGATAACTTACCAGTTGAATGACTGCCTCGACAACCGAGCCAGCCACTCCAGTGCTAAATTTCCAAAATATTCGTCTCTCGGCCCACAAATGGGCACTCAATCAGCAAATATTTTGACATTCCTTAACAAATGCTGCCATTAAAGGGTTAATGGTCAGATTTTCATTTTCAACTAATATTAAGTTAAACTTCTGCTTCAATACAGGATATGTGGTGTTCATAAATTAAAAATTATCCCGTTCATAGGTGATAATTCTACTAAGTTGGTTACACACCATGTATATTTAAACCTTTCAATCTTCCCTTTCTTCATCAACCGAAAAAGTTCTCCTTGAAGGAAAATTAGCATACTGGGCGCTAAAAATCGGTTTCAATTAAACTAAGTTGTTCGTGTCATCATGGGCCAGTACCTTAGAACATCTATATTTCCAAATTGTCCAGACCACCATTGTAACAAGACAAATTAGGACATCTTGCAGGCTGTTTGTACGCTGCATTTGTACATTTTTTAAATCTCTAAATAAAATAATATTAGGTGTCAATTTCACGTGACTGATTCCGAAAGCCTTTAAAACTGTTTCTACGTGATTCCAGAGCTCAAGAATTACTGAGCATTTAAGGAATAAGTGCTCGATTGTTTGCTCATGCAATTCACAAAGAGGACATCGATTACTGGATGCGACGTGACATTTCTGTAATATATGACCAACCCAAAGTCTGCGATGGAGAAGTCACCAAGCTACATCCTTTGCTTTATATGGTATGGAGGGCAGATGTAAATTTTTCCAGACAATTTCCCATTCAAAGGGTTTATAACATGTGTTATTCCAAACAGCAACAGCTTTTGGTGTTTTAGCGTTTTTGCATCAGAACTGTATACCAGTCATGGGAACTCATATGGCATTTGAATACATTTTCATCGTAAAGCAAGATGGGTGGAGCTATTTCATGTTTGCTAGTGGAATTTTGTAATTTAAACCAATCCAGAGGAACTGCCTGCGTAGTTTGAATTAATAATCTCTGAACGTCGATGGTTCTCAGCTTACATTTCTCTGATAGGGTCTGCCTGGAAACCCACGTTCGGGAATCTGGTGTAATTACATCTGCTAAGTGCTGGATCCCTTTAGTTGCTAATGATGGGAAATCAAGTGCTCTATTAGACACGGTAATGTTATCATTTCCCCACAATTGTTGGTTTAAAGCATCTGCCCATGCCAATGGGGATGGAGCGCTTTTAGAAAACATACTTAATGCCTTGCGTAAGTCTTGATATATCCCAGGAATCCTCCGAATATTTGGGGGTGGTGTATTTGAAAAGAAGATACTTGCAACTGGAAATGGCCCTATGTACCTTTGGAGTAATTTTCGTGAAACGGTTGTCCAAAGCGAATCTTCATAAAGTAATTCATAAAGAAATTTCAGTTTTAAAGATGCACATTTTGTTGGTATGTGAATTAAATCTAACCCGCCTTTTGTTTTTGTTCACACACACACACACACACACACACACACACACACACACACACCCACCCACACCCACACACACACACACACACACACACACACACACACACACACACACAGCATTTGATACAAGGTTAGTTTTATCTTTCCATAAATATGCAAGAATTAATTGACTAATTTCAGTTTCTACATATCTAGGTATTTGGACAACTGAGGCTGTATACCACAGCCCGGGAATTGCCAACTTATTATTGACAAAGGTTCTTCCAAAAATTGACAAATGACGCCGCCTCCAACCTGCTACAATATGTTTCTCTTTAGTAAGGCGATATGACCAGTTCATTGAGGGATCCATTTTCCTATTGAAGTAAATTCCCAAGACTTTAACATTGTTGTCTGACCAATTTATTCCCATGACGCCATCATTTCGGGAATTCCACTCACCAAGAAATAAACCAACGGATTTATCCTTATTTATTCTTAGGCCAGATGCTTTCTTAAATTCAACCAGTGTCCTTTCTAGGCGACTAAAATCATAATTATCTCCTATGAATACCGTGGTATCATCAGAATATTGTGAAACCTTCACGGGTCTTTCAATACCTGGTATGGCAATTCCTTTGAATGTTTTATCTTCACGTATTGTTGCCCCAAATGACTCCATAGCAAGTACAAATAACAAGGGTGACAATGAGCATCCTTGTCGAACGCAACGCTTCAAAATTACAGGGTCAGTTAAATGATTATTGACCAAATATAGACTACTTATATTAGTATACAATATCTTGAACCATTTAACACAATTTTGCCCTAAACCAATACAACGTAAAGACTTAAAAAGAAAATCCCACTCTAGACGATCAAATACCTTTTCATTATCAAGATTAATGATTGCTGCTGGTATTTTGTCTTTCTCCGCTAAATTACTTAAATCCCGTATAAGAAAGACTTTTGTTAAAATGCTTCTGCCTGGAATACCACATGTCTGATCAGGGTCAATCAGTTCCTCCAAAACTCTGCTTAGTTTTAGTGACAGAGCTCTGGAAATTATTTTATAATCCACACATAGCCGAGCTATTGGACGGAAATTTCTCAAATCTTCCCTTTCACCTTTCTTATAAAGTATTCGAACGTATGCCTGAGACATGGAAGGTGGAAGGTTGCACATTTCTAAAATTTCATGTACGACCTGTAGCAATGATGGCCCTAGTATACTCCAGAATGTGCTATACAATTCTGCTGTAAGGCCATCACATCCAGGAGTTTTGCCTGTTTTCATACCATGTACGGATTCAGTTAAATCTTTTAATGTTAAACATTGATCACACATTACACGGCATGAATCAGGCAAAGCTTTCTTGATGTTACCTAAAACATTTGCAGTTGCAGTTGCTGCAACATCACATCCTTCAGATGAATAGAGACATTGATAAACATGATGAACAGCTCTTGTTATATCAGCTGTTGAATCAAGATTTCCACCATCGTTTGATTTTATACGTCTAATAATCTTTCCTATGCCCCTATCCTTTTCCAAACTGCAGAACAACTTTGTGGGTTTTTCACCCTCAGCTTGCATCTGAGCTCGTGAACGAGTGTTGGCACCTTAAAAAATATAGTTATCTAACTCATTTATTTTGTTCTTTGTTTGTATTAAAAGATCTCCATAGCCTTCCGTTATTTACTTTATTGGAGGTTCGTAATAAAAGTTTATCCAAGGCTTTCCTGTGTTTTCGTCTATCTCGTGCTAATTGACTAGCATACTGTCGTGAAATATGAGCCAGATTATTTTTACCCTCCTCCCACCATTGAATTACATTTTCCTATGTGCCCCTTTTTCCGAGCCAGTATTGCCAAAATTTTGGACACGCTGATAATATTTAAGATCAGGAAGGAGTGAATTATAAAATTTCCAATATCCACTTCGTTGCTTAATCCAGTCAGCATTATCTAAGGTAATACTCAGCATGTTATGATCTGAAAATGATACAGGTACAGTTGTTGTCTGAGTTAGTTTGCCTTTAAAAGACTCCTGCAAATAAATCCTATCCAATCTTGAGGCAACGTGCCCATCAGGTGAACACCATGTGAACTGTTTTTCATCAGGATTCAACAGCCGATAACTGTCGAATAAACATTCTCGATCGCAGAGCTGGTTCAACTCAATGTGTGATGTGTCAGTATAAACAGCCGAAGATCGTCTATCTTTATTAAAATCCAAATTACAATTAAAATCACCACCGAGGACTAGGTTTTCAGTCCCTTCATGTATACTAGTTGATAAACTCTTTAGAAAATCACGCCGAGGACCATGTGCGGTTGGCGCATAGATACACATAATATTTAAAACTGAGTCAGAAATAGATATCGATATTTTAACCCAACGCCCATTTGTAACAGTTAATGACGATATGACATTAGTATATTTAAGGCACCTGGGGAGAATAACAATAGCAACTCCTGCACTATTGTCTGTTGCTAACGAAAAGTACAATTCGCCTTTGAAGAACCCTTTAAACGAATTATAAACCTCTGGATTGTGTATTTTAGTTTCTTGAAGTAATACTATATCTGTGTGTTGCCTTTCAAGTTCTTGCAACAAAGACCTTTGCTTTAATTCTGTATTCAAACCCCTGCAATTTAAGGTGCTAATGATCATAATTAGTATGGTAATTTACAACGCCGCTACGATGGCAAATCTAATTGGATTTTGTTTTTTTACTGCCATTATTTCGTTTTTTAGCCCATTTACACAGCTTACTGCTAAAATCATGATTATTCAACTGAACAATTTCCAAATGTCGGTTCTTGGAAATATCAGAATCGCACTTTAGATGTCTATAGTGTACACCTTTTGCTGTTATATAGGGCACGAGCGTTTCACCATCATCTGAACGATACATGACCATTTCATTGGTCACGTGTGACGTGACAGAGTATTCTGACACAGCCAATGACATATTGTCATCCTCAATATCCTCTTCTTCTACCTCACTCTCAGATCCAGAATCAATTTGGTGACGTTTAATTCCTCCAGCGCCATTATTAATAGGGGTGTCCCTCATTAGAATATCTCCACCTATTTTGCCTTTCTCATGGATGTGGTTAATGCTACTTATGCCCGAGATTTGACTTCAAGGAAGTGGAGGGAAATCTTCTTCCGTCAATTGTGACCTAAATTTATTTTGTCCACATCCCAAACTCTCTGACTGAAAAAACTCAATGTCACTCACATTCTCGCCGTCAACTGGTTGAATTTCGCTAGCATCAACTGGAGTTAAACTAATCACTTCTAAAATTTCAATTTCATCATTAGGCTCAGTTCTTGCGACCGCTACACCCGACGCTGATGGTAAATGCACATCAGCAACAACTGGAATGGATGCTGTAATCGGTGGTGAAATTTCCTTATCCCTTATCGGCATAGATTGTTGTTTAACTAGTCCACCACTTTGAAGTTGCTTTGATGCAGTGGAATTGTTCATCTTGTTAGGGCATCGCCATTTAAGATGTTCAGTAGAACCGCATAAAGGCACTTGTTTTTTCTTAGGACAGTCTCCTGCTAGATGAGTAGTACTTGAACAAATGCGGCATTCTTTAACTTGCCCACTGTACCATAAGGAAAGGATGAAAATACCATCAATTGACACTTTATTTGGTAACGGCTTATCCACTTTCTCGAAATAAACTAGCCCAACTCCAGTCTCTAGCGTCCTGTCAAATCGATAGGTCTCTCTCCCCACCTTCAGAATCTTCCCATACTGGCCGAGCTCAGATGTTAGCCGCTCATTAGGGATCTCCAAAGCCGCTTTAATCTTCACGACCAGTTTGTCGCTATCAATTTCCTCAACTCCACAAACCTCTCCCGTAACAGTCAAATCGTTTTCTAAAAGCTTCTCCTTTGCCTGTTCATTGGCCAAGGTGATATTCCAGATATTACGACTAATATTAAATAGTCACTTTAACACCATAGTACCAGCGCCGACGGTATCCTTCAAGCCATGATAAACGTCTTTAGCTGATACGTCCCACCCTCTTGCTGTTATTTTCAAACTTAATGTTCGTTTATATTTGATGACATTTCTAATAACAGCAGCGCGCCAGATCACCTTTAATACTGGACATTTGCACGTAGGTCACGTTAACACGGGTGAACTGAACAACTCGAGTGAGCCGCCTGCACAAACAGAGGCCGGGCGAATGCACAAAACGACGGCCAGGAGTTCTCAAAGGCAACCAACATAAAAGGCGCTTTCGCTAACCGACGTGAAACGAGGAGAACAAGCACAATCTTTGGACATAATTGTTTCAGCCGTTAATTTCACATATTTGATTCCAAATTTAGCAAGGAGCATATTGATATATACCCAAAAGCCTGTAGCTATACAATACTGTGTAAACAGATGGTCTATTGCTTCCTCCTCGGCATTACATAATAAACACCGGTCTGTACTTGTTATTTTGCACATATAAGTCAGATGGCCGACCCATAGCCTTCGATGAAGTAATCGCCATGCCAGGTCCCGTGCGTTTGCTGGTAGACAAGGTAGATGTATTGTTTTCCACGCATTTTTTCAGTTCTTTGGCGTGCATCCTAAAGTGTTCCAATGCCTAACTGCAATATGAGTCTGTCTCCGACTTTGCATTAGCATTCCATACCAGGCTCTAGATACCATGCTGTATTTTATATGCTCTGACTTAAATACTAATGTTGGTTGTAACATATCTCTGTTGCCACGTGCTTTCGGCAATTTGAACCATTCACCAGGTATTGTATTCTTTATTCTAAGAAATAAGCGTTGGGCATCAATATGCCTCATTGATGTTGCTCTTGCTACATCCTGCATCGCGATCCATTTGCGAGATTTTGGATTAACTAAATCACGTAAATATTGAATGCCATTTTTGGCCATGGAAGGCAAATATAATACAGCATCATTATCACGAATCAACTCGTTGCCCCAAAGACGTTGCTCTAAGGCATCTTCCCAATAACTGGGTTGTGGCATTGATCGTGTAAATATCTGTAAAGCTTCGAGCTGTTCTTTATATACGTTTGGTATCTTCTGATGGTTAGGTGGCAGTTTATTGCACAAAAATAAACATTCTACTGGACATGGATCTACATACCTTTGTAGAAGTGTCCTTGCAACACTTGACCAAGATGAGTTTGAAGTGAGTAACTTATTCAGGAATTTCTGTTTTAGCGAAGCACACTTTGCTAAAACATTAACCAAATCCAGGCCTCCATCATGCTTTTCATTGGTGAGGATTGACTGCGATACTAAATGGGCTTTGCCCTTCCATAAGAAGGACAAAAGTAACGTGTTGATCTTTGACTCCACTGATTTGGGCATAAAAACTACAGAAGCGGTATACCACAGTCCAGATAAAATTAAATTATTACGGATAAATGTCCTGCCAAATACAGTTAGGCGACGTCGTTTCCAATTGACTAATGCACACTTTAGCTTGAATAGCCTTTCTTCCCAGTTCATTATTACATCCTGTTCTCTACTAAAGTAAATACCCAAAATCTTTATGACATCATCTGACCAGTTAATATCCATAACATTGTCAGTTCTGTCCTTCCAAGCGCCCAAAAATAATCCCTTAGATTTGTCTCTATTGACCTTATGCCCTGATGCCTTTTGAAAATATGATAATACTCCATTTAAAATTCTAAAATCTGAATTTTTACCTGCAAACACAGTCGTATCATCTGCATATTGAGACACCTTTAGTGGCCCTTCTACGCCACGTATACATATTCCTTGAAAATCATTAGGTTGACTCAATGTGGCCCCCAACGATTCCATAGCTATGACGAATAGAAGCGGAGACAATGAGCAACCCTGTCTGACACCTCATGCCAACACTACAGGTTCAGATAGATGATTATTTACTGAATAGCAACTTGTTATATCAGTATATAAAATATTGACCCATTTAATAAATCTGGAACCAAAGCCAATATGGTCTAAAGACTTAAACAAGAAGTCCCATTCAAGTCTGTCAAACGCCTTCTCGTTATCAAGTACTATTATTGCTGCCCGGATGCAATCCTTTTCAACTAATTGAATAAGGTCTCGTATAAGCAATGTGTTGTTCAATATCGTTCTTCCTGGTACATAGCAAGTTTGATCATCATCAATTACTTCGTCTAGGACTTCCCCAAGTTTTAATGTTAGTGCCCGAGTAATAATCTTATAGTCTACACAGAGTAGAGCGATTGGTCTATAGTTCTGTATTTTATTTCTGTCACCCCTCTTATATATAAGCCGAACATATGATTGGGCCATTAATGGAGGGAGATGCCCCTGCTTAAAAATGCTAGCTGCTATTTCTTCTAATACTGGCCCAAATATGTGCCAGAATGTTTGATAAAATTCGACTGGAAGTCCGTCGCAGCCAGGAGACTTTTCTAACTTCATACCTTTGGGGGATTTTGTCAAATCATCAATTGTTAGTGATTGGTCACAACTTTCGCGACATGCATCTGGAATATCTCTAGTTGCAGTTTCATCACTTCCCTCACATTTATACAATGATTTGTAGAATTTGGATACTGTTTCCATCATCTCTGCATTTGAGGAGACTGATACACCATCATTAGTCTTCAGTGAGCGCATTAATTTCTCTATACCTCTTGCTTTTTCCAAGTTACAAAAGTAACGTGTAGGCTTTTCACCCTCGGTGTGCATGTGTGCTCTTGCCCTTATTTTGGCCCCATCAAACTGATATTGCTCTATTTCATTTAGTCTAGCTTTTAATTTAACTAATAGTTCGTAATAATTATATTCTCCATCAATAATTTTCTTATTCATTTTACACACCTACCGCTAAAGCGCCTATTTACGCTTTCGCATTTCTCGTGCTTTCCTGATGGAATACTGCCTTGAAATATGTTTCAGATCGGGTTTAACATCCTCCCACCAGTCTGTTATACATTCATACAAACTTCTCTTTTCATCACAATGCCTCCAACAACTTTCTACACATTTGCGATAGCAACTATCTCGTAACAACGCCACATTGAGTTTCCAAAATCCATCTCCTCGTTTGATCCAGTCAGCATTGTCTAATGTGATGAAAAACATATTGTGATCAGAGAAAGTTACTGGTTTTATGTTAGTTTTACACATGTAACCTTTCAATGATCGTTCTACATAGATCCTGTCCAATCTGGATGCTTTCTTTCCATCGGTTGAAAACCAAGTAAAGTCCCTGCCCTCTGGATTTTCAATCCGATAAGTGTCTATCAAGCTTTTATATTCACAGATGTGTTTCAAAATATTATGAGGTGTGTCATTAAAATTAGACCTAGCGTTTCTGTCTTTAACTTCATCTAATATGCAATTAAAGTCACCGCCCATAATTAGGTTTTCAGGCGTTCTGTCTTGAATTGTTGTGGAAACATCATTTAGAAATTCACGACACAATTGATGAGAGGTTGGCGCATAAAGGCACATCAAATTTAAACTTGTGTTTGGTACATCAATTGATACACAAATCCATTGTCCATTTGTATCTGATGACGACAATATAACACCAACATACTTGAGACAGCGGGGCAGGATAAGAATGGCCACTCCCGCGCTACTATCTTGTGATAAAGAATAAAAAATCTGCCCTTTTGAAATATCTTTGAGAGATTCATACACTTCAATGTTTTGAATTTTGGTCTCTTGTAGAAAAGCAATATCAACTCTCTCATTTGCTAATTCTTCAAGCAAGTGGCGCTGCTTGAATTCCGTATTTAATCATCGGCAATTAATGGTGCAGATAATCATAATTTGTAAAATGATATTTACAACCGCCATCATTAGATTAACTTGATTTGGGGTTTTTAGCTCGTTTCTTAGACCATTTACCTAATTTGCCTGCGAATTCAATGTTTCCTAGTTCTACCACAGACAAATATTCATATTTGGAGATATCAGTATGATGGCGCAGTAGACGATATTGCACGCCTCTCGCCGTTACATATGGCACTAACACTTCAACCCCTTCTGATCGGTACATTACCATTTCATCTTTCATCTGTGAAGTCTGTGTTTGAATGGACACATCTGATTCTGCAACTGACATTGTATCATCATCCTTATCATTTACTTCAATCTCAGATTCTGAGCTATTGTCTTCTTTATGACGCTTATTGCTACTTAAGTTACATTTGGCAGGAACGTCATTTACCATATCTTCAAGCTCACTCAAATCAAGTGGGCTTAGCGGAAAATCGACTGAACTTTCCGTCTTCTGAGTCCTAAACTTATCTTTTCCTAATTTTAATTCATCTTCTAAGGAATTGTAAACAAGCTCTTCTGTAAGATCATCATTTTCCTTCGTGTCTTTTACAGCCACGTTTGGCTCCACTGCATTTTGATTGTTTTCTTGACTTAAGGTTATACCCTTCACTAATACTTGAATTTCATCAACTGTAGTTACTTTAACAGGATTTGATGATTTGTCTGTGTCATTTTCAGTGGCATGAACCACAACAACAGCTTCCGTAGTGATTGCTCCAGAAGCATTTGACTCAGTTGCATCCTTTAATGGGCGATTATCTCCTGATACTGACGGCGTGTTTTGATTTTTTGGACAGCGCCATTTAAAATGGTCAACTGAACCACAGAGCAAACATTTGTTTCGATTGGGACAATCTGTTGCCAAATGGTCAGTACTTAGGCAGATCCGGCACTCTTTAATTTGCCCTCTATACCATAAGGGCAGGATACAGCTACCATCAAGCGTCAATCTGCTTGGTAACGGGCTATCCACTTTATCGA
This sequence comes from Chaetoderma sp. LZ-2023a, assembly GCA_034401795.1. NCBI lineage: Eukaryota > Metazoa > Mollusca > Caudofoveata > Chaetodermatida > Chaetodermatidae > Chaetoderma > Chaetoderma sp. LZ-2023a. The sequence continues at coordinate 23,706,770 of CM067367.1, forward strand.
CCCAGATGCGTCTTACACCGTTTTCTAGCGTTCTGTCAAATGGATACGCTTCCCGTTCCTTCTTTTGCACTTTGCCATACTTCTTGAGTTCATTCATGATTCTGTCATCTGGAATTTCTAGTGGAACTTTCATCTTCACTAGCAACCTATCTGACTCGATTTCCTCTACGTTACACACTTCGCATTTTACAATAAGAACATCTTCTAGAAGCTTTTCCTTGACCTCCTCATTTGACACTGTTACATTCCATACAGTTTTAGAAACATTGATAAGGCCCTGCAAAGCAGCAGGTCCCGCACCAACGACGTCCTTTAACCCATGATACTCGTCGATAGCCGTGACACCCCACCCCTTAGTTGTTATCTTAAGGCTTAGGGTACGCTTTTAGGTTGCCATGGTGATTATAAAAAGAGGAAACCCATACTACTACAATATATAATACAAAACTATAACACCAAGACGTCGGGGAAAGAGCTAAACACTAAATAAATAGTGTCCCCCTTTGAAACCCTGACGTCTACCAACAAATATACGAATAGAGAGTACAGTCGTATATGTGTTAGTTTGAACCACTTTCTAAGTGGTTCACTAACACCTAACCCATTAAAGTGGTTCCATAATGCATACTAACATATTACAGACATATATTTGTTAGTCTGTTCGAGTTGACCGGGGTGGGGGTGGGGGGGGCAGCCAACTGACTATAATGAAAGTACTAGGCTTGCGCTTACAAATGACAAAGGAATTAAATCCACTCACTCAAAGCGATCTTGCCAAATATAATGCGCTAGTCAACGAACTATAGGAATAGCATACTGGCGCTGGGAGAAAAGTATTGCATTGACCACAGTAAGAGGCGACCTATTAAATGGCTGAAACCGCCAGCTAAGAGGAGTGCCTTTAGAAAATGGAGACACAAAATGCGCTCCAACCAATACAAGAATTTACAAATTAAACAGAAAGTTTGAAAGTAAATACTAATACGAAATATATGTATAAAATTTCTTTACAAAATCGCGCTAGAAACTAGCAAATTCGGGCAGCAATTGCAGAGCTAAATAAACACGTGCGTTCACTTCGAATACTACTACTACTACTACTACTACTACTACTACTACTACTACTACTACTACTACTACTACTACTACTACTACTACTACTACTACTTCTACTACTACTACTACTACTACTACTACTACTACTACTACTACTACCGCTACCGCTACCGCTACCGCTACCGCTACCGCTACCGCCACTACTACTATTACTACTACTACCACTACTACTACTACTACTACTACTACTACTACTACTACTACTACTACTACTACTACTACTACTACTACCACCACCACCACCACCACCAGTACTACTACTACTACTACTACTACTACTACTACTACTACTACTACTACTACTACTACTACTACTACTGCTACTACTACTACTACTACTACTACTACTACTACTACTACTACTACTACTACAACAACCACCACCACCCACCACCACCACCACTACTACTACTACTACTACTACTACTACTACTGCTGCTACTACTAACAGTACTACTGTTTTTGCTGAAAAAATATCTGCTATAAATTTGTACACTTGGTCACTACTAGTACATATCTATATGAATGTAATTATATTCCCCACATACTTTAGATACGGATGCCACCCACCCCACCGAATTGTGTGTGGGGTGGGGTGGAACGGGTGTGGGTGGATTGAATCGTTAAAGGACACGTGACGTACTGTATCGGTATCAGACCATGGTATTTCACGTGAAAAAGTATAAAGATCATAGCCTGTATGAAGATTAGGTAACCTGGACTAGGTCACTAACTATGTGAAAATGATAAGTTCGTTTTACCATTTTTCTGGCAATGTAGCAAAGGTCACGTGTAATAGAGTAATACGATCTACCAGTCAAGTATCTGATGCCATAATCAAATACCTCTTGTGTTAGCTGACGGTACAATCAAAATGCGGTAGCTCCCTCACAAAAAAGGAAAAGTCTGTCAATACAGTATGTCTTTGATGAATTTACAATTTAACACACATTCACTTCATAGGCAGCAACGGCCCACAGTCAAGTCACAGTTTCAAAAAGTTCAACAGATTACCCGTACTGTTACCATAGAAATTAGATTCCCGTTTGGATATTTGAAATCGATTAATAAGAGATTTGTTGCCAGGTTTAGCCTTAAACATCCTCATATTCAGATACTATGTCCGTGTTCTCAATAGAGACTTATTCCGTAGTAACTCTCTAATGAGAATACTGCGGAACATTAAGTTCGATAACAACAAAACGAGATACCTCTATTCCAGCCGTGAATATCTGGCCACGCCCTTAAGCAAGGGCCATAAGTCTGGTTCATTAAGGCATTTATAAGTATAAACCGAGTTTAAGGCTGTGTTCTCACTAGAGACTTAATCAGGGATAACGCCATACTGAAGTATGGCGTTATTCCTGATTAACACCCTAGTGCGAACACGGCCTAAGTATAACAACATTTAACACATTAGGCATGGCACGGGATACGATTCATTCGTTAAATGAAATTCGTGGTTTTTGCTGTTGTTGTTGCTGCTACTGCTGCTGCTGATGCTGCTGTTGTTGTTGTTGTTGTTGTTGTTGTTGTTGTTGTTGTTGTTGTTGTTGTTGTTTTTGCTTCATATGCTCATCATGATAGTAACGTGCAGTTGGTGGTAATGAAATATTGACGATACTGAATATGTTAACGAATGAGATGCTGCTGCTGCTGCTGCTGCTCATGATGATGATGATGATGATGATGATGCTGATGATGATGAGGAGGAGATGATGATGATGATGATTGGCATCAATCATCAGTACCGTCATCGTCCTCGTCGTCGCCTTCCGTTGCAGTGGCGGCGTCGTCGTCTTTTTCATCGTCGTCGTTGGCGTCGGTGGCGTCGCTAGCAGCAACGGCAGCAGCAGCAGTAGCAGAGGCTGCACCTACAGCAGCCACAGCTTCTTTGCCGCCACCATTATATGCTGATGATAACGATGGGTTGCGGATTGTGTTCAGCATTGCTATGCTAGGACAATAAAATCATGTGGTACATTCGCTAAACAATCATTTCGGCTAGGTAGAGGTCAATTGCGCGTATTCTGTTATATCATATCAATGTTACACTAAAGTAAACAGAACTGCCATGTATTGTTTGATAAGGTAGAACAGTGGACGCATGGCCAGTGTGTTTTATTTCTATAACAGGGGCAGTTGCCAGAATTGCAGTCCACCAGATGGAGGCAGCTTGTTGTGCGTTCAAGACAAATAGTAAGTACTATTATTATTATTATTATTATTATTATTATTATTATTATTATTATTATTATTATTAAAAATGCTATAGAATAATTACATCAAGATGGGTAAGTTAAATAGAAGTAACGTATTGTAACGTATAAACCATTGATAATAATAATAATAATAATAATAATAATAATAATAATAATAATAATAATAATAATAATATTAATAATTATTATTATTTATTTATTTATTTATTTATTTATTATTATCCTCCCTCCACTCCCGAAAAGGATTATGTATCATATTTGTGCATGCGTGCTTGTACGTGAACGTGTGCATGTGTGTATATCTGTACTGGCGTGCATGTCTGCGCATGCATGTCTGCATGCGAGCGTGTGCGCGCGTGCTTGTTTACATGCGCACGCGCGTACATGTGTGTTTTATGTGTGTGTATATGCATGTGTGCTAGTGGTGCGTGCGCGCGCGCGCGCGTGCGTGCGTGCGTGTGTGTGTCGGTGTGTGCGTGTGTGTTTGCGTGCATTTGCGCACGTGCGTGCGCGCGTGTGTGTGCGCGCGCACGTGCGAGCGCATATGTCTGTGTACCGGGAACTATAACTAAAATTCTACTGACCAGGCTCAAGTGTTTATAGAGCAATATAGCGTACCCATGAAGGAGAATTTCCAGACCTTATCCTTGATCAATATCAGATCTGGAAATGGGATCAAATTCACAGACTGCGCTGGTCTGGTTTGACCGATTGTAAAGAAGCATGACACATGGTTGTAGTATTTGTCCAGAAAGGAATCCAGGGAATCCGAAAAATTAAAAAAATGTTTACTATGTGCGAATAACACGAGGGTGAGGCTTTGTAATTTCTGATTGCTCTTGTGTGGCCATATGAATCTGCTTTTATCGACACTGAAGAGGGAATGCAACACATTTAATTTCGCGGAATTCTTTTTATTTAGATTTTAATCCTATTGGACTTTTCCAGTTTATCCATCAATCATATGACGTCATAATCAAGTACGCAACACGTAGGATCACTTTACAATCAATTATGTCATGAATGACGTAGATGAGTTCGTCACGAATGCTTATTCGACAACGGAATAAGCGTCGCTATGCGAGTTGTATGTCTTTACTATTTAATAAACATTCTGTTGAATATATTATAAATAATTTAACTGGGCGCTGTTGCCGCCATAATCAGTTTCAACATATTCAACAAAATGTTTATATGGTAGTAAAGACACACAATTCGTACAACGACGCTTAGTCCCTTATCAATCAAGCATGATTAAGTATAGTTTTCTGGAAATTGATAGCTAGGGAGTTCAGTGATCGATTGATCCCAACACGGACGAATTGTGAGTGGAGCTTAGCTAGACATGGGCGCGGCATAGCTAACACACGTGTCATGC